>CAHIKZ030002452.1:0-15000 GCA_903632075.3 Acanthosepion pharaonis
TTGGATGTAGTTTATTGTCTTACCCAGGATGCTATATAGAAAGGTTACAAATTTTGAAAATTTTTTGTTTAAAAGTGAGATCAGATTTTCATAAAATGTTCCGTTAATTATTTTTCAAGTATTTTTTTACATGGTAGCAAATTTTAATTCTTCATAAAAAACTGGTGTCCAATAATTTCATAAACTACAAAAGGGGAGTAGTTTTTTATTAATAAAAAATTTAGCAAAATTATAGACATACTTTTTGCCTTCAAAAACCGAATAGCATGATTTATTCTAGAGAGTGTGTCAATTTAGAGATCATAGCTCCTTGTAGAATAAGTGGAAGTTAACTATTTCAAATAAAAAGATCAAATGACAAAATAAACACACCATGCAAAAAACTCCATGCAGCCTTCTGGGTTTTCAAACTTATTTCAAATTTTTAAATTAATAAAAATAAAAGAATAGTGAATAAAATCAGCTCTCACCAATAAATAGGCTTCTGGGGTCTAAAAATGAAGCCATATAAACCAGTCATCCATTCAACTCGGCAGAAAGACTTACAGCAGTAAAGAGATACAAGTCAACCTCGTAGTCCTGTCTTTCTCACCAACTCAACAGCAGACTCCCTTTGATCTTGTCTCCCAACTTCACGTTTTTTCTGTTCCTCACTGAAAGACTATTAATGTTAATTTCTGGTTTTCAGTCAGAGAGAACTTTTAATATAATTTTTATTTCCTGATAGTAACCCGGATATAAGAGAGTTGCAGGACCGGTGAAGAAGTCTCTTATATCCGAGTTTCTCTTATATCCGGGTTGACCAAAAATTATATACATTAACACAGGCTCTAATTTGGGACCAGAGAAAATCTCTCTCATATCCGGGTTTCTCTTATATCCGGGTCTCTTATGTCCGGGTTACACTGTAGTTACAGTTAAGAATTTGTATATTTTCATACAATAAATACAGTGTAACCCGGATATAGTAGAGTTGTTGGGACCGGAGAAGAAGTTCTTATATCCGGGTTTTCTTAGATCCGGGTTTGTCTTATTTTATATACATTAACACAGGCTCTAATTTGGGACCAGAGAAAATCTCTTATATCCGGTTTCTCTCTTATATCCGGGTCTCTTACACTGTATTGTCATTTTATTTGAATATGCAGCAACCCTTTCTTTTCACTTTTATTCAACAAACACATGACTCATGGAATCTTTCCCCAACATCCTTTAGAGTAGAATATTGCATTTGTCCAATGACTACATCTCTTGTTATCATTCCTCAAAAATTTTGTATGAAACACAATGCTGGTAACTTCATTATAAATGATAACAAGTGTTATCACTGCTACAAAACAGTTGTCTTTTTCAAAGTTGTCTTGCTGAATAGTCAACTTTTTCCTTTCTTCTATTAGTATTTTTGGGAATTTGATGTTTTCCAACACTCTTGGTACTATGATTGGTGTCATAGTTCCACTAAAAATAACTAGATTGTGCATACCAAAGCCTGTAAAGTCACCTCAGACCATAATTCTTTCATCATCAAATTTACAAGCAACTTTTTTATTTCCCATCACTGAGCATAAAAAAGCAATGTGTGTCAGATTTCTAAAAAAGTTGCAAATCATAGTGATAGACCAAGATTTTCCGAAATTCTGACAAAAGGCTTTGCAACATCTTGAATGATATTGAAAACCATCATCCAATTTTTTCTCCAAATAAAAATAAATAAGAAGCTTTTGGTCATTTCTAGATAATCTTTTAAGGAGCATTCCAGTATTAGAATCACAAAAAACAACAAATACTTTTATAGTTCTTGATCACTAACAATTGAGCTTTAATTATAAAATTGAACTCCATTTGACTCTTAATTGTGGTATAAAACAATTTAAAATATCTATAGTTTACTTAATGTACATTATAATAATTTCTGAAGGTGAAATACTTAATTCATTAAGGAATCACTTATTTTTGCAGTATTTTTTATTATTTCTGGATGGGGATATATATTATGCTAAATATTATTAAAAAGTTTACAAAAATTAAATTAGCTTGTTATTGATTTTTATTAGTGCCACTACATAGATAATTATATAAGTGTTTTAACCTATCAAAAGTTTTAAGTTTTGTTCCACTGTCAGGAGTAATAACTGCAATAGAGTTTTGTATTACTAATATAAAAATATTAGAATTCTGCAGCTGTAAGTACATTTATCAATAATCAAGATATAAAACAATTTCTGACTGATATTATTTTTTACTAATTTTGTTATTAGTACGGTTGGCACAACATGATTATTATGATATATATGATGAACTTTGGTTTGTTTGAAAAGATTAGTTTATTTTAGAGTGAATGAAAGCAACAAAAAGTTTGTATTTGTCATCTGATATCTATGAGGATATATTTAAGTCATAGTGAAAATTTTAAAAATTAGTTCAGTTCCTATAAGAAAACTTAAAACTACTGTTTACCACTTTAAGGATCATAAGCTTTATTACTTATTAAAAAAAATTGCAGAAACGTTGAAATATAAAAAAATCTTAAGCTTTAAGATGCAATAACTGGATGCTAAGTGATGTAAAAAATGATGTCAATCATAAGTGACAGGCAGAATTATATCATTGATAATAATCATGATGATAAAGATTTTGCAAATCAGACCAAAAATCCACAAGTGAAAAAATTAGCTTTCAGTATCTGTTTATATTTCTGAGATGAGTTATTATGTACACTATTTTATTTATTCGGGCTATTGTCCTCATCTTTGTTACCATATTTATTACAACGTTGAAGGCCATTGTATGCTCTCAAACCTTCTTCAGGTGGTTGGAAATGTCGAACTAAACCCTTTATTAATAACTCACTGCACAAAATAAGCAAAAACGTGCCATGTTTAATGGATGTCAGTTTTATCAGTTATCTCCTTTTTGGAAATTCTCCAAGTTCTCATGTAATCGCCTTAACCAGGTATTGAACTTACACTTTGGGGTCTGTCATTGGATTTAACCAATGCCTTGGAGAAAAAAAATAAAATGTGTCCTTGATATATATATATATATATATATATATATATATATATATAGTAATATGTATGGTTAATTGAATATGGATTTGCTTTTGAAAAATGTGTATGTGTATGAATATATATATATATATATATGCAGGTGTTTTGTGTATGGTCATATTTTGGGTTTTGATACATATAGGTGCATTTGTGAGAATATTTATTTTGAGAGAAATACATAAATGTATGTATATATATATGTGTGTGTATATGTGTATATGTATGTGTGTATACAGATGGATGAAAATTAATAGGGTTACTGATCTGTAATTTTTACTTAAACTATATATATATATATATATATATATATATATATATATATATATATATATATATATATATATATAGGAATATATGAATATATGGTGCTAAATGAAATTATTGTTAGTTATACATGTTATGGATTTTTTATTATTATTTTATTATATTTTTTATATTTTGTTGTTTTTTTTATTATTACTTTTTATACTAGTGTCCATTATGATTATCCTTGTTGTAGTGTATGTATTATTGGTGAAGAAAGAATATATATATATATGTGTATATATATATATATATATATATATATATATATATATATATATATATATATATATATATTTTATATATACATCTTTTGGAGTTGGATGATTCTTTTACGTTTTAAACGGGTTCCTTTAAATTAAATGGAATACATCTTAATACTCATAAAACTTGTTAAATATACACTAGGAATTAACCCCAATCTAACTTTATTATTAGGTTGAAGTACATATCCTGCTAAATCTTAATAAATATATCTAGTTCAGGGTTTTAGGTATATAAACTTTATAAATATGTTTATCTGAATATAATTAATAATCATTTAATTCAAATCTTAGGTTTTAACTTAAATTTTTTAGTTATACAAAAGATTATACTAATTTACATTTAATTTTTTAATGATAAATTTTTTGCCAATTTTAAAAAAATTTTTAAAATATTCTGAACCAGTATATTTTTTAATATATAACTGCGTGCCAAATTATTATCGAGATAATTTTTTTTTCTAATATTTCAAAAACCGTCCAATCAATTCACACAAAATTTTCACACAATGTTGGCAACACTGACCTGCATAATCACTGAAATTTTCGTACTGATCTGCGTAATGTAAACAAACTGGCGCCATATTTGTTATCAGCACGGTGATTTGAGCGTGCCAAATTATTAGAAAAGGTTTAAGAATTTAGTGAAAAGATTGGGCCGTAAAAACAGTTTATTGATGTTGAAAAGAATGTTTATGATCAAAAGAACTCTAAAAAGATAAATCAAACAAGAAATAACAAAATGAAAGGAGGCACAGTTTTAAACAAATTAAAAAGTTCACCGCTGTTTTAAAACAACTTGAAAAGGGCAGATAAATAGAATTTGAGGGTTATAGGATGTCATCTCATGTAAAACTTAAACGAGAGGATATGAAGAACCCTGGACTTACCAGTCAAGAGCTTTTCAGTCGCATTGGGGATCCTACTGTGTCTAAAAAGTACTCGGTGTCGGTATCTGAGGGAAATAGCAACAACAGTCTTCATTTTCGAAGTCTCCGTTGACGAGAAAGTGTTTCAAAATTCGATTGAAATGGGCCGAGGACAATAGGGAAGATTGACTTCTCTAAAGTTTTGTTCTGAGAGGAAACTCGAGCAACTTTTGATGGGCCAGATAGATGGTGCAAAGGCTGGGTAATGAACGGACAGAATCGCCATCAGCGTTTGATGGGCCAACAAGGCGGTGGAGGCATAATGATCACCCCAGATCATTATTGGAAAAACATTGTTGGCCCATGGAAGTACCAGATGGCGTCAAAATGACTGCTGATTCATTACATAGCGTTTATGAAGGAGCATCTTGAACCGTGGATGAAAAGGCAAAGAGTTGCCTTCAGAAGGAACATTGTTTTTATGCAAGATAATGCTCCCTCACATGCTGCTCACAAGACTACTGAATATTTGAAACAGATTAGGCTTCAATGGACCTCGAAAAATGAAGTGGCCAGCAAATTCTCGGATTTGAACCCAGATCGAAAACCTTTGGAGCATCATGAAGTTGAAGACTGTACGCCAACGGACGACAATTCAGGAGCAGTGACTGAGTTCTTGGGAAGCAATTCTTGACATATCTCATGGCATTAGAGCAGATGACATAACAATTGGCAAATTTTATGGATCTGCCTTTTCAAGTAATTTCAAAACAGGGAAAGAACATTCCCATTAATTTGTTTAAAACTTGCCTTTGTTTTAGTTATTATTTGTTTGATTATCTTTGATTAGTTCTTTTTGATGATAAACATTCTTTTCAACATTAATAAACTGTTTTGTTTGTCCAATTTTGGGAATTTTCTTAAACTTTTCTAATAATTTGGCACGCTCAAATCACCGTGCTGATAACAAATATGGCGCCAGTTTGTTTACATTGCGCAGATCAGTACGAAAATTTCAGTGATTGCGCAGGTCAGTGTTGCCAACATTGTGTGAAATCAAAATGAAATTGACAATTTTGAGTTTTTAAAAATATAGAAAAAGTTATCAGCGATAATAATTTTAACCAGGATATTTCGGAATATAGGAAAACAGTTTATATCATATAAGATGATTCAATGTTAAATATAAATTGACATTATAAATTTTTCGTCTGGAAAAAAAAGTAAAAAATAAATTGTAACTATGTAAATTATATCATTTGTAAATTTTTTGTTTGGTTGGTTAAAAATCATGCTTTGAAAAAATATAATATGAACATAATAATTTGTAGAAATAAAAATATGATATTTCAAAAATTTTTTTTTAAATATACGAAATATATATTATTCACTAACCCTTTAATTTAATATATAATTATTGATATATAAACATTTTGCTTATAAATTTGAGTTTATAAAACTTTCATAGGATAAAAACTACCAAGATTCCATTATATCAAAAACATGAAATTTTATTTTTTGGGATTTTTTTCAACATATTTTTTTTTTTTTTTAAATTATATGCTTATTAATCTTTTTTAGTAATTTTAAATTTAACAAAAAATCTCTTGGGTAAATTAGAATATTTTGATCTTTTTTTGAATAATATGTTATTTTATAATCTTTTAGAACAAGAATGTATATCTATATTTGTCTTTTTTTCCCAATGGGAAATCAAACACATTTTATAAATTTTTATCCTGGTCAATTGAATTAAAGTAAAATGTACGCTTAGTCGACCATTCTCATTTATTTCTGCCATAAGAAAATTTTTTATTCTGCCGGTTATAAATTTTTTTAAGCAGTAATTACTATAAAAAACAATGAAGAAAGAATGTAATAAAACAAAAAAAAATTGAAGAGAACCATTTTTTAAAATAAAAGAATTTTCTTATAGAAACATATAGTAGAATAAAACAATATTGTAGAAAACAGATGAAAAATAAAATATTAAAATCTAATTTGTATATTTCTGAGATGAAGTATTATGTAAAATATTTATATTAAAATCTTATTGTCCTCATCTTTGTCGCCATATTTAAATATTCTTTCGGCCATTGTAATAGGTAAGTTTTTTTCCTTTTCTCTTAGGAACAAAAGTTTGGATAAATTTCAACTCCAGTGACAGGACCCAATTTTCTTACAAAGAAAATGTTTTTTTTAAGGCATTGGAGAACTTTCAGGGAAATTTTCAGGAAATATTCATAACAGACGTTTTCCTCATTACAAACAAAAAAATTGAAAAAAGAACAGCTACTTTTCACAATAAAAATGTTCATCTGAAATATTTCAACCACCTTTTTATGTTAGAACCGGATTTAACTAATCAATATTTAAAAATAAATTTCAGTTATGTTTATTCCATCAAGTGAATCTTTGTCATTTATAGAATGAACAAAATATTCCTTAAAATGGTCAAAAAAGCAAACAAAAAAGCAGAATTTTATTAAAAAAATGTACTCCGGATAAAATTTTAATGTTAACATTAAACTTATATCATTTAGGAATCAATATTGTTTCATTGTTAAAAATATCTTAATATTTTTTAATGTGACTGTCCAGTGACCTATTTATCATTTTTCATGCAAATATTTGAAAAATTGAAATATTTCTTGATATTTAATCAGAATTCATAAAAATGAAGTTGCTAAGAAAGTTAGCATCTATTTGGATATACTTGTATAAGATTTTCCAGCATTTGAGAATATTAAAAATGAAAATATTATATCAGAATTTAAATAAAAAAAAAGAAACACATAACATCCGATGATACAGAAGAGAAAGTCCATATATATTTAGTTTAAATTCTTTATTTTGGAGTTATATTTAATAAAAATTTACTGTTATGATTGATATCTAAAAAAATATTTCTATACCAGAGGTTATAAATTTGCATATATTGTTTCAATTAAATTTATTAAATTATTTGAAAAATAATGTCTGATTTTTAGAATAAAAAATTTACTAAAAAATCAGTAAATCAAAACAGTGTTTAAACCAAAATTTGGGACCCTGGACATTTAAGGTAGGAGCCATCGAGTTAAATTTAATTAATTTTATGATAAAACTATAAAAAGGTTTGAAAAAAGCCCAAAACCTTTGAATTCATAAAATTTCAAAAACCATTTGAAGAGAACGTTTTTAGCTAAAAAACTTGTAAAGATATTTCTTTAACCTTAAAATCAAAAATGGATGATGTAATAAAAGTTTATGCATATATCATTGAGCTTTTAAATTTTGTTAACAATTTTTTGAAAATAAAATTCATTGAAACATTTAAATGAAAAATATATTAATATTTTTATTGTTTAGCAAATTCTCAAATGGGTAGAGTGAAACAGGAGAAATCACAGTTTTATCATGAATTAGAATCAAAAATAACTGGAAATAAGGCTTCAGTTTTTTGGTACCTCTTAATTAGAAAAAATTGGACCAATTTTTTAAACATTTGAATAAAAATTTTCTTCCCATATATATTGTAAATGCATCTTTACCTGGCCAAAATTTCAGCATCAAATATTCGCAATAACTTTTCAAAATGCCATTATTTGTTAAACAAAAAAAAATTAATAAAATTTCAGATTTCTCTCGGGACACCTCTTTTCCTATTTAAAAAGGCTCAGGACACCTAGTGTCCTGTTTTAATTTAATTGTTGAATGCATTTCCTGTTCAGTTTGGTTTCCACACATTAATGACAACGGAAATTGGCCATTCGTCTTCTCATGATATCTAATGTCATATTGGTAACAAATCATTATATATGACAAATCGATCTGCTGTTAAGTCTCATCTTGGATACAATCCTCTTTCATATTGCAGGCGATCATGGTTCTCCACAGATTCCTTTGCATTTTTTGTGAACTGCCATATCTTCTTGGATAAAGGTTGCCTTCTCCATGGTTTAGAACTCAGAAAAAAAAGAATAAACTGGCCACCATTTAAGAATTCTTCATCAGTTTCTGAAGTCTACGATACTATTTAACCATTTGAATTAAAGTGGAGAAGAAATTGTTCATGCATTATCCCAATATTTTTTTTTGGAAAATGTTCAATAGTTTTACAGAATTTGAACGTTTAATGAAGTTGATCAATTTAATAATTTATTTTCTCACGATTTCAAATTACAAATAAATTTTCTGTTTTAGATAATTGCTGCCAAATTGCTCAGTCTACTTCTATTTAACCCAATGTTCATGGAACTTCTGAAAAAAATATAAAAAAAAAAAAAAATGATTAGAGAAGCAATCAAATCTTTACTACAATTTTTACTGTTAATCCATTTCAAAAATAATTTTTAATCACATCAAAATATATTTTTGCTTTATTATGTATAGTTAAACATCATTAAATTAATTTTTATTGTTCTTATAAAAAATCCAATAGCTTTTTTTTTTTTTTTTTTGGATAGATTTTTATTTTTCAAAATTTTCTCCCCAGAATCTCTTACATATTTATAAATCTATCATTCATCCAGGCTTAGAATATTGCTGCCACATATGGTCCAGTGCCCCTGCTATATATTTAGATATCCTTGATAAAACCTAAAGAAGTTAAAATATTATTTTTTTTCTCTTCTATTACTTTCATCCCAATTGTTCGATGAGTGGCTCTTCTTTTTTTTCAAGTCAAATTTAAAAATTTCAATCATTATATTGGGTTTTCATTTTCCTGAATACTATTCTGTTGTTCTCACTCCTTAGTTATGTTTCTGCTAAATAATTAATTTTTCATTTTTTTTAACTCCTTGAAAATGTCTTACAATTTTTATTGCCTTTATTGGGATGAAATCCACTTAAAAAGATTTCAGAGTATTTTTGCTTAAAAATTTCCTGATTCATATTATTTTTCTCCCTTTTGTTTTTAGGTAAACAACTTTTCACACTATCACATTTCAAAATATCTCCCATTTTGTTTAGTGGGTATAATTGATTTTACATCAAAGTTTTTCTACTCAGTCTTTGCATTATTTACATTCAGCTTATTGTCCTCATCCTTTTTGTTGTTGCTGGCCCAGGGATTGAACTTAAATTACCAAACATCACTAAATTAAGAGGAGCCATCACTTTAATATTTCTTTTAGTATCTCAGGGAAACAGTGCTACTTAATTCTTGCACTAAGAACAAACACACGGTATCCCTAGACTTTAGACAAAGAATCTCTAGATGAGACAGGACACCCCACCCAAAACCCCCCACCCCCTACCCCAGACATGGGGAATGAGGTCTTTTCCAACCCCACCTTGACATGGGGAAATGATTTTTTTTTAAAGAATGGGGACGAGACAAGACGACCACCCCCCCAGACATGAGGACGAGACAAGATGACCCCTCCCCTCAGATGTGAGAACAAGAAAATATATCCCTAGACATGAACAGTGAAACACTAACAATCTACCAGGATAGATTAAATAATTAGTTTTGTTCAAAATTCCTTGAAGTTTATCTGGGACAACAAGCACCTGGAGAAGGTCAAATGGTACAACATCCAAAATGTCGTAACAAAAAATAAAAAAAATGGATGGAGTATTGCTGCCATATCTAAGATGGAGCTACACAATCCTTTTTTTCTAGCCTTTACAGAGTTCAAAGCATTTACACAGCCTTGTAGGTGATGAATTACGTTTTGTTTCTGGGGAAAGAGGCTCTAAAGTGGAAAATAATTTGTCACTCACAAGGCCATGTACACCCTTTTGAATTCTGTCAAGGCTGGAAAGAGTGGATTGTGTAGCTCCAGCTCAGATGTAGTGGTAATACTCTATTTTTGGTCTAATCTATCTGTAAGCTAAAAATAATCTGGCAGTTAAAAAGAAAATTTATATACAAATAAATAATGCTTTTTCATTTAGCATATTTAAAATGAAATAAAACTTTATATTTATGAGGAGGTGCTGAAAAGTTTTTGATAGAACCCAAAAGCATCTACACGGACTTGTCTTTGAGAAAGTCTTCTCTACCCTGTAACTTGTTTCCCCACAGTCAGCACTATTGCTATTTCTATGGAAAATGTTCAGACGAGCGATATTCTTTAGTTCCAGCAACTCTAAGGCTCACAGCTAAGACCCATCATACTGCATATACTGAGAATTAAGTTCTACTCTAACAGCTTCTTTCCATGACTGCCGCTTTGTGGAACCAACTCCCAAGAGGATGCTTTTCTGACCACTACAATCTTAACCTCTTCAAGTTTTGGGCTAACCATTCTCTTCCCTATATATCCCCAGAAACTGACACAATTATAACAGATAGGCTTTCTTTACAGTTTAACTATAAAACAATCTTTTGGGGAGCAAAATTCAGTAAAAACAAAAAAAAACAAATAAATATTATATATCTCATATCTGTACGGGCTTTGAACTACACTCTTTAGTTCCATCAGGCCTAACCTTCACGGCTAAGCCCAGCCATGTTACACACACTTTAGCAAACCACCCTCCTTCCTTTCCTATTCCTTTGGTGTGATGTAAGTTCCAGTTTCTTTCTATGAACTGCTGCCTCATGGAACCGATTCTCCAGTGAATGCTTCCTCAATCACTACAAACTGAACCTGTTCAAGTCTTGAGTTAACCATTATCATCCACACATATCTACATAAGCTGTGCCTCTTACTCTGTAACACTACCTAGAGTGGCTCTTGGTCCTTATACAGGGATATTATTATTGTAAAAAAGAAATGTAAAAGACAGTGTTCAAAATGGAAAACAAGAATTACTGACAGTAAAATATCTTATATCTATAATTTTCAAAATGTGTGTGTATGTATGTGTAATTGGATGTTTATGCATTTCCACAGTTTTCATCCAATTTGATGAAATTTTTTTTCGTTTGATACATACTTCTTCAGTGCCGGTTTTGAGTCCAAATTGTTTGCGACAATGGCTCTCCACTACTTCCTGTCCATTATAACTCTCAGCAACATTTTACTATATAATATCTGTTCTTGGTTATATATCTTTCATAAAAAACTTTAATAAAAATCAATAGTTTAAATTATTACAATAATATTATTTATTATTATACAGTTCCTTTTTCAAGGCCACCACCCTCCCCATTCAAATTGTTACCCCTCCCTCCATTTGCAGATGTGCCTCAGTTGCACCCAAATGTTGTTACTAATATTGATTTTTGGTTGGGCTGACTTTAAACTTAAACTGCTCCAATTGAACAGCAAAAATTCCCCAGTTCAAGACCGGTTATACTGCTAGTATATATATATATATATATATATATATATATATATATATATATAAAATGTATGATACATACAATGTAATGATATAAAAACCATACAAATACTACTATAGAAATGCATTGTAGAAGTTTTACTATAGAATTTCAGCATGAAAATTGTTAACAGTGGGTTGAAATTTCAAATAAGTTTATTCTTATTTTGTAACCTCATACCTCGAGTGACTATTGTGCCTTGTACAGGGTGAACAACATTGTAAAAAAAAAAAATTATATTTAATCCAAATTTTGAACCTCACTTGATTTAAATCTAAGGGTTGAGCTCTTTCTGATTTTTTACCAAGGTGGCCATTTTTAACATTGGTTCAATGCTCAGTTCCAACAAAATAATCACCTGGAATCCAAAAGATATTTTCAACATGTTCATTTGGCTTCAGGCAACTAAGCCACTTACTTACGAACCTATGGCTGGATCTATTTTTAGGTATGATCTTTTGTGTTTGCCTCTAGCAATTGTTTCAGTTGAGGCAAAGATCAGGTTCTAAATGCCGGCAATTTTAATCCTGGTTCAACAATTCTCTTTTCTCATTGTCAATATTTTTTTTACCACCCCAAATTGGCAAAATGTGACATGTACACGACTAGCTCGATCATCCTGACACCTTGAGACATGTTCAGATAACCCCCAATTATGAATAACTGAATTATTAAATTATCAAAAAAGAATGAAAACAAAAAGTCATCTTCTGAAGGAAAATTAAAATTTATATCATCAAATAAATTACATTTTCATTATAACTAATTCTAATGCAGTTTCAGATTAAGACCTGATTCCAATGCATTTTCAGAGCCAAAAATATCACTGTACAATCACTAGCTGAAGTACTTATATATGCCAGGCCAGAAGAGTTGGCATGGTTGAATCCAAAGGCAATTTTATTGAATAAATTTACTCTTTAGTATTTCAAGACATATCTACCAAAAATACAAAAATATCTGTTAAAATGAGATGTCAGTGTCAGTTTAATTTTTGCATAATTTGCTGACTATTTATCCGTCGCACCCTGTGTATATATAACCAAATGTTTGATTAAAAAGAACCGAACACGTCTGCGTAATTTTTATTATATTTTTACAATTTTCAACTAAGTTGTTGAGTATTGTGCTCAAAGCTGTGAATAAACTGTCCAAAGTTCATATTTTGTTCAAGTACTGTTGAACATTGTAGTCATTTTCAAGAACCATGTAGTGTCTGTGTCATAATAACAATAAAATTATCCACTATAACTTTTGAAGTAATAAAAATGTTGGATTAAAAATAAATCTAACTCTCGGTGGGGGGGGGGCATCTATATGTATAAGTATTCCAGCAAAAATCCGAAACCAGAAGTACACTCCCTCGGACATTTTGACCAATACATACGGGTTTTCCATCGCATGACACCTTATAAATAGCCATAATTGTGCTGTTAGTTTTAGTGCGGACGCTTTTACCATCCTTAGCAAGTCCCACTCAAATTACCACCTAAAAGTGTTAGAGGCCATCTATATTCTATCTTTAAAGCCTTCTCTTTGTAAACAGAAGGACTTTATATTAGGCCTCCAACTAATTACCATTAATTTTTTTTTCCACCAATAAACTTCGTCCATTGTTCTTTTTTTTTTTTTTTTATATAATTTACTCTAACTCAATTTAGCTCTGTTGAGAGGGGTGGTACAAAACTGGTCAGCTAGCCCGTTTTCATTTTTACTTTTTATTATCATGAGTGGTAATAATAAAACTACTTTTTGTCTTTTCATGGCAGTGATATATATATATATATATGTGTGTGTGTATCAATGAATATACATATTATTCTTCACCAATAGCACAAGTCAGGGTTACCTGCACAATGCAATTATCAGGTGCCGAGTATATGCTAGCCATTATATGATTTAAATTTTAAAAAATATATCTGGTATCATAATGTGGGCATAGATAAATATACTGGGATTACATAAAACAGCAGAAGCCATAAAAGGGGTTTACTAATATAAAAAGGAAAAAAGAATTTACATTCATCCAATTTGATATTTGTGACTTTTACCATCCATCACTGAGAATCTGTTAATGTCTGCTATAAATTTAGCAAAATATTAATATAAATATCATAAAGCAGATGCAAAAACCTATATTATTCCATAATGGTTACCTGTGGGCCAAAAGAAGTAACTCAGACTTTAATATTGCTATGGGAGCATATGATTCAGCAAAGACATGTGAATTAGTTGAAATCTTTTTTATTGTGGCAACTAAGATTTATTTTCAACATTAAGGACACGGGACTTTATAGAGATAAAGGTGTAATGCTCCTCTATAAAACAAACCTACGAATTATAGACCAATTGAGAAAGGAGCTGAAAATTTTTTCTAAACATTACAAATTAAATATTACCACTACCACCCAATGCTAAAAGCAATCAACTTTCTCAATGTGACCTTAGGCTTGGATAATAATTATCACAAATCAGAGATATATAACCATAGATACCTCAGTAAAGAATCAAACCATCATCATAAAATTCTAAATAATTTATATAAATCAGTCCGAGTTAGATTATCTACCAACTCCAGCAATCAGAAAATATTTGATAATAAAATTAATATATTAATATATATATATATATATATATATATATATATATATATATATATATATATATACACACACACACACACACACATTCACAGACAATATAGCTACCTGATGAAAGTACTTGGGGAAAGAAAATAAAAACTATTTGAAAGAAAATTTTGTTATTTTTCTTAATTTTCTAAGGTTACCGAGAAATTAATCTGTGAACTTGAAAGGGTCACAACCAAAAATAAATGAACATGGTATGTCTAAATTATTTAACCAAACCTGTTTGAATGAAAACACACACATATATATATATATATATATATATATATATATAATATCTTGTCACACACAAGGCAGTTTTGTTTAACTTGATTCTGACAGGGTCGTATCAACACATCATTATATTATGACGGAATTGTTCTATCATCATTAAAACTTTTTTAATCATTTCACCCCAAACAAAGCAATAAAGCCACTAAGACACAAGGGGTTACTAAGTTAGAGAATAGGAGAGAAAAACACTATTAAAGAGTGACAACAATACAGGAACAAGAATTAAGAAGACAGCAGATAACAATTGGCATTTCATTTAAATTTTTGAAGATCAAAGTTGACTGGAAAGCAGGAGGTTGGATGAGTTCCACAAGTAAGAAGTGCAATAGAAGA
>CAHIKZ030002452.1:22500-100000 GCA_903632075.3 Acanthosepion pharaonis
TGGACAAGAGACCAGATAAAAATTACAATTTGTGTAAGAGATCAGAAAAATTAAAAAGTTGAAAATTTGGTCTACGGATCAGATTAACAATTGTCACTCTGGACAAGAGACCAGATAAAAATTACAATTTGTGTAAGAGATCAGAAAAATTAAAAAGTTGAAAATTTGGTCTGATGACAAGATCAACTAGCAAGTTTCACTTTGGACAAGATACCAGATAATTTAGCAAGATGACAATTTGGGCAAGAACCCAGATCAACTATCAGGTTCACAATTTGAGCAAGAGACCAGATAAATTAGAAAATTGGGCAAGAAAACCAGATTAACTAGCAAGTTAAAAAATGGACCAGATAAATTATCAAGTTAACAATTTTGGCAAGAGAGCAGATAATTTGGCAAATCATAATTTGGCCAATAGAACAGATCAATTAGCAAGTTGACAATTAGGGAAAGAGTCCAGATAAATTTGCAAGTCAGGAATTTGTGCAAGAAATGATATCAACTAGTAATTTGAAAATAGTCCATATCAACTAGCAAGTTGACAATTTGAGCAAAAGACCAGAGCAAGTAAATAAATTTCACAATTTGGGTAAGAACTAGATAAATTAGGAAGTTGGCAATTTGGGCATGAAAACAGTTCAATTAGCAATTTGACAATTTGGGCAAGACCAGATCTACAAGCAAGTTATCAATTTGAGCAAGAAAGAAAGAGACCAGAGAGATTAGCATTTGAAAAAAAAACTAAAAAAACAAAACAGATCAACTACCAGATAAATTAGGAAGTTGGCAATTTGGTCAAGAATCCATATCAACCAGCAAGTTGGCAATTTTGGGCAAAAGAAATAAATAAGTCACAATTTGGGCAGAAAACAGATAAATTAGCAAGTTGGCAATATGGGCAAGAATCCAGATCAATTGGCAATTTGACAATTTGAACACGACACCGGATAAGTTAGCAAGTAAATAAGAAATTTCACAATCTGAGTAGATCACTTAGCAATTTGACAATTTGGGCAATGGACCAGCTGGATTTGCAAGAGACAAGATAAATTAGCAAGATTTGGACAAGGGACAGGAAAGGATAAATTTTAGGAAAATTAGGATTTGGACAAGGGACAGATTTGGACAGGGACAGGATAAATTAGAAAGATTTGGACAAGGGACAGGATAAATTTTAGAAAGATTTGGACAAGGGACAGGATAAATTAGAAAGATTTGGACAAGGGACTTGGGGGATTTGGACAAGGGACAGGATAAATTAGAAAGATTTGGACAAGGGACAGGATAAATTAGAAAGATTTGGACAAGGGACAGGATAAATTAGAAAGATTTGGACAAGGGACAGGATAAATTAGAAAGATTTGGACAAGGGACAGGATAAATTAGAAAGATTTGGACAAGGGACAGGATAAATTAGAAAGATTTGGACAAGGGACAGGATAAATTAGAAAGATTTGGACAAGGACAGGATAAATTAGAAAGATTTGGACAAGGGACAGGATAAATTAGAAAGATTTGGACAAGGGACAGGATAAATTATTTGGACAAGATTTGGACAAGGGACAGGATAAATTAGCAAGATTTGGACAAGGGACAGGATAAATTAGCAAGATTTGGACAAGGGACAGGATAAATTAGCAAGATTTGGACAAGAGACAGGATAAATTAGCAAGATTTGGACAAGAGACAGGATAAATTAGCAAGATTTGGACAAGAGACAAGATAAATTAGCAAGATTTGGACAGAGACAGGATTTGGACAAGAGACAGGATAAATTAGCAAGATTTGGACAAAGAGATAAATTACAAGATTTAAATTTAGGAAGATAAATTAGGAAGTTGACAATTTGGGCAAGAAACCAGTCGTCTTGGATTCAGACATTTTGCTGCCAAGTTCACGACAGACTTGTTGAACTCTCTGCCTTCATGTAGAGAGGAATCCAGACAAAGCTGTGCCTATGGGCAGAGTCTTGTCTGGGGGGGTAGACAAATCCGCCCCGTGTAAGCAGGGCCTAAGAGGAATTTTTGCCTGAGGCTTGGAATCGCCCCACATAAAAACCGACCTTGTGTCTCATTCTTTCTTGTATGGAGGATTAGATAAATATCAATGGAATTGGAGTCAGCCTAAGCATTACGTATAGAGTGTACCGGTTAACAGGTAACCCCCAACACACCATCAGACCTGTCGCCAGCAGAATTAATGTTTGCCTGGAGGGTAAAATTGGTGTTTGACATATTATTGTCAAGAATCATAAATGGTTAATAAAAGTGACACCAATACTTTCAAGGTTGGCAATAAAGTATTCTTTAGAGAATACAAGTATCGAAAAGAAGACAGCATAATAGCAGCTGGAATCGGAAAATTGGTCTATATGGTGAAAGGAAAAAAATTCCAACGCAAAAGACACCAAAATCAGAATGAAGGAAAGATTAACTGACGAAAGATCTGAAGAACTGGTTAAAAAGCTGTATAGCATTATTGACGTGCCAGTACCAAAACAAATCGTAGAACCAACAAAGACTAGTTCAAGAAAAATTAAACACACAGAAAAACTAAAAGTGGATCCATGATAGAAACGCTACAAAATAAAATAAGTTGGTGAACTCTTCGGAAAGAGGAGGGGGATATTAATACGAAGTAAAGATAAATTTATCTAATACATAAAAGGTGGAAATGTTGTAGAGTAAAGAATACACCCTCGGTGACTATGAACTCATCCAGTATTATAAAGAGTTCTATGGTATGAGGTCATTAGTAGTTGTTTTGGAGTCAGGCAGTTGGCTTTGTGTAACAATAACACCTTTCCTTGTTGGGAAGATTGGGTAAATACCAGTCATATTGGTGTCAGTCTTCATACTAAGTATACAGGTGTTATGGTAATAGGCTCAGCATTATGTATATGGAATACTTTAACGAATTACATCATACCAAGTACAAATGTGTTTTATAACAATAATCTTACAATAGGGAGTTATAATATGACCAGATCAACTAACATGATCCATTTTTTTCTGGACACAAGGGGTTATTTTGCAAAACCATTTTCTGTCTTTGTAGTACTTGTTAATAGGAAATTCAGTACTTGTTTTCGATACACATTCTTATATCAATCTGTGTATATAAAATACTTGCATGTTATATCCCAACCGTTATGCATGTGAAAAATAAACATTCATAATATATTACGGCATCAACTATATAATAAATGCCAATGTCAGTGTGTCACACTTTTTCAATTAAAGAGACACAACTCTCTTAAATATCTCATCTTCTTCTATATAATAAATGCCAATGTCAGTGTGTCACACTTTTTCAACTTTACTCCTAGAGACCGTAGCCCAAAATTTACCATTTTGGAATCAGACCGACTCGGTGAGCAATTTAAAAACATCCCGAGCCGGATCCAAACCCGCAATCCTGAAATTCTGGATTACCAATTTTTCATTACTGCGATTGTTTTTGGCAAATTTTTATATGATTTTCTTGTGACAAATGTTTTGTACAATGACAATTTTTATAACTTGAAAATGAATTTGGGAATAATCAAAATTGTGAATTCCAGCGAAAGTCACCCATGAAGTAAAAATAATTGTTTGTACAGAAAGTAAGGACCTACGTACATCAAATTGTCTTTAAATTAAGTTACAACAGAAGAATTATTGTTGAACTTTTAAAAGGTAATACTTAAATATTAATGCAATACTTAAATGCAGCAATTAATTTTGATTTCTTCTGTAGTTTATTGTTGTGTATCCATTTCATCATAATCCCCGCCTGGGGTCCTTGAGTTCAAAGCTCTGTTTTTCTGTTTGAAAGCATTTCAAAGCTAGGAAATTCAGTATTTTTTTTCAATTATTATTTTCTTGTACCAATCTACTTGGTTTTTTAAATTTTTTGTTGCATATTGATTTTAATTATTTTGATTTTATTTCAGCATTGAAGATGTTATGGAAAATGAAATTTAAATAAAAAGCTAAGGAAATCTTGAAAAGATTTGATCCATCTCAGTTCAAGAAATTAGATAGTGTACATAGTTAATTTTTTTTTTTTTTTTTTTTTAAACATATTTGGTTTTACTAAAATAGTGAATTTATATATGGATGAGGTGTCAATAGAGATGCAAAAGAGACCTTGGATTGTTTGTGGGTATGTTTGTCAACTTTTAGTTACATCCAGGTTTTGAATGTTTAATTTGACATGTCTAGATTGGGCCCCTCTGCAAATGGTCAAGATCCAGGTCTTTACAAGGGACATTAACCAATAAGAGCAAAAAAAAGAAATATCAATTACAAGACATGGTGTGGAAAGTTGGTCCTCTCAGTGTTTTTTTGTTAAAACAAAAGGGACTATAGTTTCTGAAAAAAGTTTATTTTTATTTTTACCTCCTGCCTTTTTCAATAACCCAATATTACAAAGTTGAGAGAATAATTGGTTATGAGAAAATCCAAAGGGGTATGATGAAGAAAACAATCTCAAGACTTTTTAGGAAAAAAATAAAATTTATTTAAAAAAAAAATTTTTTTTTTTTATTTCTTTGATTTGTTTAATTATCTGTTTCAGGAGAGAAATGCTGAAAAAAAATCTGGTACAGGTTAGAATGGAAGAAAATAATGGAATAGCTGTTGGTCTTGAACCATTTGTGTTTTTGTATTACACATTTTATATATATATATATATATATATATATATATATATATATAATACAAACACATATTTTTAAATATAAAAGACAAAATGGGGGGGGAGAGTTTAACAAAATCCAAACCATTGAAGATAATATTTTGTTATTTTGCCATAGAAGATTGCATCTTGAACAAAGACTATTTGAGAGAATAGAGAAACAAATGTTATTAGAACAGAGAAACAAACTTCTATGTCAACATTTAACAAAATGAATCATCTTTGATGGTGAATATCTTAGAGAAACAAATAACTAACTCTGAAGATGGCTCATGTGAAATGGGCTTAGAGAGGACCAAACAATAAAAAAGTATTCAAATGTTGGACAATTTTTATGGGGGAGAGAGAAAATTAAAACAAAAATACAAACAGAGAATGGCTCATGATCAGACATAATAGACATTCATTGTCTGTTATATTTAATAATACATGTTTAAACAATGAAGGGGAGAGAGAATAGACTATATATATATATATAGAATATATATATAAATATATATGAATAGAGAAATTAAATAATATATATACAAAGGATATACCTTTTATTTTTAAAATAATCAAAAAAAAAACAGAATAAGACAATGAATCTGAATTAAAATTTACATCAAAAATCAATGATATTTTTACAAGAAAAAAATAAAAAAAAAATGCACAATTAAATTTTTTTAAAAAAATGATTTGTTTATACAGACAAAATGATTAAAAATAAGGAAATGAATTATATTTTAAATAAAAAAAAAATTTGTCTATTTATTGAAAATTTTTTTGAATTTAATGCACAAATGAAAAAATATATATATATATATATATATATATATATATATATATATAAAAAACACACACACATTAATATATTTTGTTGAATTCTTTGATTGTGTTATTTTTATATTGAATTTTTTAGTTTTTGAAATTGAGATGAAATCCATCAAGGAAGCATTTTTTTTTTTTTTTTTTTTTTTTTTTTTTTTTAATCAAATGAAATTTTTTTTTGCTTTTGTAGTAAAAAAAATCCATGACTACAATGGATAAAATTTAAAAATTTTAACCCCTTTAATAAATGTTTGTCTTTGTTCATTACCTCTGACAATGATCTTGGAAAAGATTGAAAGTACTTACGTTAAAAAAAACAAAACAACAACATGGCAGGGGTTTGTTGGATTTCATCTTAATCTCAAAAAAACTGATTAAAGAACTGGAAAGGATCAGTATAAAAATAAGTGGAAGATAATTTTTTGTTTATATTATTCAACAAAAATCACAGAAAAACCTATTATTTTAGGATATAGTTCATTGGAAGAAGCACATAACATAAAATTATGTTTCAACACCATAAATATGTTCCTAAGGCGATGTTAAATACTTGCAAGTGAAAGATTAATTTCAGAAGCAAAATACTTTAAAAAAAAATGTATTTTGATTGGTTTTATGTATTAATTAATCAAATGTGACCTACGTAAATTCAAAAGGATGGAAAATTTTTTTAATATAGGTTGACATGTCTGCATAAAATGTAGACAATTTTTATTGGAAGATGAAGATTGTGACCATTATTTCTAATAAAAATTTAAATCTGACGTTCAATTAAATATATATATATAAATATTAAAATATATATATATATATATATATTGATATTAGTTTGGAAATCACTAGTAAAGTTTCAAATGGAAATTTTTTATATACAATTGGCAAATGAAAACAAAGTCAAAAATTTGGCTTAATGTTTTGTCCCAAAAACATTCATTCAAAGTAATTCTCTTTTTGATGGGGAAAAAAAACAAGTGAGTCAGTTTTTTTTTTTTTTTTAAGTATTTTACAAAAAAATTAAATTAAGGAGGAGAATAAAAAAATACCAATGTAAGTTATTTATTCATCATTAGGAAACACTAATGATGTTGTATTTTTAGATTCAAATCATTTTTTTTATTTTTTATTTCAAATCTTTTCTTATTTTTATTTTATTTCAAATCTTTAGCTTTACGTATTTCCTAGAATGTATTTTTATTTTTTTTTAAAAAAATTTTTATTGTTTGAACAAATTTCTTTTTATCAAAGTGACTCCAAAATTATTTACAATTTTGCTGTGAATATTTGTTATATTTGATAGGTTTCCATCTGTAGAGGGTTTTTTTTTTTTTTTTTTATTTTTCAGGCAAAAATTGGAATGTGAAGAAGAATGAATGACTAGTTATAGAAATGGGTGCCATTTTGGTTACAGTTATAAATTGGCAGGGTGGGCAATTGCCTTGAAAAGATTTTGATCCTGAATCAGAAAGAATTTTGAGCATACACAAAATAATTTAGAACTTGCAAATGAGTGTCTTTTTCAATATTTTTTTTTGCCTGTTTCTAGAATTTTGGAGGGTGGAATTGAATTTTATCAAGACTCAGATATTGATGATCGTCTGGTTTAGCATCAGAGGAAGGAGAATTGCTGATCTGATCACTTTGTCAAAGCAATAACAGTACACACATTTATTATCACACACACACATGTTCCACCATTATAACCCAGAATAAACGCTACATAGTATTTTTATTTGTTTGGATTCCATTTCTCACAATGATTATCATCAAATGTATTTCTGAAATGACATTTTTCAATCATCAAAAAAGTTCTGAATTATTGCCCCTTTTTTTTTTTTAAAATTTTTAAATTTTATTAGATGAAAAAGAAAAATATTTTTTGCAACTATTTTTGGTACTGCAAACAGATTTGGATGGTATGAATGACTGCCATTCAAATTTTATTTTTTTTTCAAACAAAAGAAAAATATTGTCCTCATCTTTTGTATATTTTTCCAACATTTCAGCCAAATGAACTCCCAGCCTTCTTCAGGTGGTTGAATTTTGGGGACACATGTTACAGTGGATAAAGGCATTGGTTATCCAGATAAGGACATTTTTGTGTGTGAGTTCACTGTTAAGGCAAAATATATTTTTTAGAGGTAAATTAGCAGGAGATAAATGATATTATGACATATATCAAACATGGTAGATGTTTTCATTAGAATTAGTCTATGTTTTTTGAGCAAAATAAAGGGTTATTTTTCGATTTCCAAAAACCTGATAAATTTTGAATCACAATATAAAATTCTTAAAATAGTAGACAAAGATAACAACAATAGTCTGAATAATGTAAATAATTCGGATAATCTTTCATCTCAGACTAGTATAGACACTCAAAAAAAAATATATAATTTGTCAAGATATTGAAAGAACACTGGACTGTTATTGATGTGTTTTAGAAATATAGGTTTTGGTCATTAATGTGCAATTTTTTTTGTTTTTTTTTTTTTTTTTTTATCATTGATAGAATACCTTGGAACTAGTCTAAAACTATTTTCAGCAGACATTAAAAAGCAGATAATCAGTAAATTCAATTTTTTAATGCAAAAACAAAAAAAAACATGCCTACAAAAAGGGACATTTTTTCTATGATTTTAATTTTATTTTAACTACCATCATAAGACCTTTGGCAAATGTTTATTTTTAAAAAGTAATGATTAGAATTTTAATAAAGTCTAAACATATATAAAAGTGAATTTATACATTTTCTTTGTTCTTGAATTGACAACAAAAAAATAATAAAACTATTAATTGTTTATTTATTATTTATTGTTTATTGGAATGGTTGGCAAAACATTCAGCTAATTGCCAATTGATTCAAACTTTATAAAATGGTAAATTGGGATTTCTTTAATGTTGGTTCACATATTTTAATAATTTAGTAAATGTTTATAAATTTATGAATAAAAAATTATTTTCATATTTATTTCTTTATAAATTGGTAAATGATAAATATTGCATTGCATTTAGTTTTTAATTGTATTTTTTTAGAATGTTGTAAATATAAAATTATTCTTGTAAATAAACAATTTAATAATAAAGTGTTTAATATTTTTTAAAATAAAAAAATGGAAAATTTCATTTTTTGACATTTTTATGAAAAAAAAAAATCATGTTTTAAAAATTAAACATTTCAAAGGATCTGTTTCAGTTAATTTTTAGTAGTGTAAAAAAAAATTTTTTTTCAAATTTAATTCAATTAATCAATATTTGCCAACCATTCCAATAAACAATTTTATAAACATATGTAAATAGACAATCAAATAGATTTTATTATATTTTTTGTCAATTTCAAGAACAAAGAAAAAAATAAAATTAAAAAATTTATTATTTTATATTTTATTGAAATTTTTGGCAATTTTTAAAACAATAAACATTGTTGAGGAGTGAAAATTTTTGAAAAAAATAAAAAAAAATATTGAATGAAAAAAAAAATACTTTTGATATTTTGTCTAATGGGCATGTTTATCTAGTTTTAAATTCAATCATTAAATCTTGTCAACAAAACAAATTTATTTTTTGGATTTTAGCAATTAATATTGTTTTTTTTATAAGTTTTTTAAAATTTTAAATTCATCCACAAAAAAATAAATCTTGCGAATTTTGATAAATAAAAAAAAAAATTGTTTAATTATTAAATTTTAAAAGTCTTTTTGTTTAATAATAAAAAGGTAAAAATAATAAAAATTTTTTTTTTTCCTTTAAAAAAAAATAAAGCAATTTTCATTTTATAAATAAGGATCAAATTTAAAGAAGATTTACTTTATTTTTCAGGTAGAATAAATAACTAAAAAAAAATAAGAAGGATTAAAATGGATAGATAAAGGCAACTTACAATTTTTTTTTTATTTTACATTTGAATAGTTGGAATTATTTCTCTCAGGGAAACTGGAATAGGTTTTATTTTTTCACATAACAGAGAAAATGAGACAAAAAATTATTTTGGATAATAGAAGAGATATATAATTTATTTTTATATTTTTTAAAAGTGAAGATTTTCGGGAAAAAAGCCAAAAAATCCATTTAATTCAATGAGTTTTTTAATATTCCCCCAGTTCTGTGGAAAATTTTTCCATTTACTGGACATTTAATAATTCCTATTACAAATAAATTTTATAAAATATCCATATATATAAATAAATGCAACTCATTGAACTTATATAAATACATATATTTATATATAAATATTAATATATATATTTTTATCATTATATATATATATATATATATCATTATAATATAAATATTTTATATAGAATATTTTATATAAATATTGAAACAATACTTTATGAAAATAATTTATATAAATTAAAAATAATATATATATGATAAATATATATATTATATATATTTTTATATATAATATATTATATTTATATAAAAAATATATATAATTATAAATATATTTAGATATATATATATATATTTATAGAATTTAAATTCTATATGAATGAAAAAAAAAAAAAAAAATATTACCAAGACAAACATTTTATGTGGAAAAGTTTTTTTTGCATTTAAAAATATATTTAATTGAAACCATAAAATTGTTCCAAAATATTTAGAATAAATATTCCAAAATAATCTATAGGTGTGTTGATATTTCTAAACAAAGTCAAATTTCTTAAATTCAATCTATCAATAAAAAGAAAAATTAAAATGATTTCAAAAGCAGACATGAAAGAAATCTATAAGCAAAACACCTTAAAATTAAAAAAAAGACAAAGGAAAGAAGATTTATTTACAAAAATTTTTTATTGTCCTCAATATTTGTCACCATATTTTATACAATGTTTCCAGTCATTCAATAGTTATATCCAAATAATTTTTATGTTAATTGGAAGCATGATTTGAACCCTTTATTTCGAAAAAAAAAAGTAGACTGTTAAAAAAAACATGCCATTTTAATGGATGTCAAAGATTCAGTTATCAACATTCTGTTAATCAACTCCAAGTTCTCCATTGCCTTTGTCATTTTGATAAACTTTTCTGTTTGGGTCAAATTTTCTAAAAAGTGAAAAAGATGAAGGAAAAAATTTAAACAATTTTCCATCTAAAAGAAGGTCGGAGTGTTATAGCCAAAATGTTTTTAAATATTTTTACAAAGATGAGGACAATAAAATGGTTTTGTAATGATATAAGCATAATTTTTTCATCTAAAAATATAGACAAATACTAATAAGACTTATTTGAGAAAAACAGGATTTTATAGTAGTCAAGATGTTAGATGTTAAATGGTATTTCCTTATGCCAGTAATGAGTCTGTTTTTTTATTGATTTTTGAAGTTAATTTACAGTTTTATACAAGTAGACAAAAATTGTGACTATCATGAATGAAAAGGTTGACTGGTTGAACAATCATTTTTATTAAAAGCTTTAGCAGCTTGATTTATTCAGGTTATGAACCAAGAAGATGATTGTGGTTTCATTTATAATTTAACAGAAAACTTAGAATTTATCAATGCCCGCTTAAACAAAAAAATATCATGTAAAAGATTTAAAATATTATTTTTAAAGTTTTTAAAAAAAATGAAAAAAAAAAAATAAAAAAATTTTTTTTAAAAAAAAAAAAAAATTCAAAATTTTTTTTTATTCATTGAAACTGCTGACATTATTTCCATGAAAAGTGTTTAGACAAACTACATTCCACTAGTTATAAGCGAAAATATCATGCCACACCCAAAATTGAAAAAAATTTTTATTTAATATTCCATTGGTGAGATTAAGTTTTGATTGAATCAAAATACTCACCAACCACTGCTCAAATGGAATGCATATTTTAAGAAGAATCAAAAACTATATTGAAAGACAAATTTCAACATCTTCCCAACATATTTATGGGGATATGTTGGGAAATAATGATTAGGTATGAATCCTGAGAACCAAAATCTGTAACCAAATAGGAGAAATTTGACTCTTTGAATTTGGCAGAAGGTGAACATTTTCTAAAAATAAAAAAAAACACATACAAACAAAATTTTCAACAATCATTTCACTCCAATTAAGGCAATTTTGCCAAAGATTCAAATTTTTTTGCGAAAATGAAAAATAAAAAAGTCAGTCAGTTTATGTTACATGCTTAGGTGATCATGACAGAGGATACATGACTGACGAGGCAGATTTTTTCCTGCAGTAGGTTGCCATTTCTTTCTGCAGTAGACCAGTTGCCATCCAAGGCTATAGAACCACGGTCTGTCCTGCTATTTACCCATAGATGGGGAGAGAAGATTCATACCTTTCCCAAGGGTATTAGCATGTAAGAATGTAATGGATTTGACTGGAATTGTTTCAAATCTTGAAAATCGAAAAGAAAAGGGTTTATATTATTCCACCCATTTTTCTATAGATGGTCATAAAAAGAGAGAATAAAAAATAAAAGAACATGAATTTTAGACAGTGACCAACGGTGGAATATTAGATAGTGGCTAAGATTTTGAAAGGAATCAAGGAGATTATTTTCAAATAGTCAATTCATTACAAATTAATTTTACATGAGAAATTTATGAATCCTTTTTAAGAAAAAATTGTGAAAAATCTTTTTAACAAAATAGCCTTGATCTGCAAGAGGAAACAAAAAAAGGTTGAATTCAAAACTGTATATAGTGGCATAGCATAAATTATACAGCAGTTTATCTCACATTGGAGCCTTTATTTCAGTTTGTCACTTTTTAGCCTCCTTCATCATTTTTTTTTGTCACTGAACCAAATTTAAAAACTTCCTTTTCTTTTTGTTCCATCAGCGACATGGAGGATAAATTTAATGATGCATGGGCAACATTTTATACAAAATAACAAAAAGCCCAGGTTCACATTTTTATTTTTACAGATGGTGGGATCTAACCATGGTCACTGAAATGAAATGTGGAAGCCTATCTAAGAAGACAGAAAATAACTTGAAATTTAAACAGATGCATTTAAAAGAAATTATTTCAAAGTTGACTGGGAAGTAGTAGAAGCCAAAAGAGAGTTCCATAAGCAAAAAACCTATAGAAGAAACTGTTAGCATAGAAAAAAGAGCATATTAAAATCCATTTTGGCTGAAAAATAATGAGACCTAACTGCCAATCTAGTACTGTCCTTGAATTCATAACATCTTGGTACCATAGAGGAAATTTATTACCATAAATGTTATTTTTAGTGGGGACTTGTGCTTGAGGAACTATCAGTTTTGTTTTGTTATTTTCTTATAACAGTGAATTTAATAACAAACGCCTGAGAACAAGAATGAAATGTTGTGCCACTCAACAGCAACCGAACATGTATACTGTGTTAAAGGAAAGAGAACAATAAAAGAGGAAGAATTAATTAGACAGTAGATAATGATTGACATTGCATTTAAATTTTTGAAGATCAAACTTGACTGGTAAGCAAAACAGTCAGAAGAGAGTTCTGGAAGCAAAAAGTGCAAGAAAAGGAACTGTTAGCATAGAACTTACAATTACATCTAGTCATTTCAACTGCAGAAGACTTTCCTGCTGTTCAAGAGTTAAAAGATCATTATCAGAAGAGTCCATTAAATTGAGGGTTAACTATAATTAGAATTGATACCATTGATAGAAACAAGTAACCATTGTATTCAAAGGATAGATTAAAGAATGAACCGATTCAAAATAATCAGGGTTTTCATTTGGATTTAGGTGGTTTGTTTTGGTTTATGGCATATCAACCTCAATGGGTTATTTAATGACAACATGACTTTTATTGCTGGTAATAGTTTTTCTTAAAAAATTAATTGCTGGTAATAATCATTGCTGGTAATATGCTTTTTACAAAATATATATATAAAAATGGTATTACTACGCCTATTTTTACACTTTCATGCTATTTTGACTCCAATTTAGGGATTAAATATTTGCCCATAGTTGGGACCCTAACAGGTGCTACCACCCCGGGTCAGGGTGGACCTGAAAACATCAGCAATTAAGACATGGTTCCATGCTCAAAACCTCCTGATCAGACACCTTGATGTTGGGCAAATTACAAAATGAAAAAGCAAAGAAAGTAAGGAAGGATCCACTTAGAGAAAACTTTTAGCTACCGTGTTAAAATACTACAAATGTCAAGAACCAAAAGAAGATCATTAATGGCTTCATCATTCTGGGAAAAATTAAATTATTATTAAAGACCGCATCAAATGATAAATTCACTTCAATCTCCCCCCTAATCCCATTCAAATGATCACCATGATGTTTCTGTCCATAATCATTTGTATCAATGTCACTATTTTGAGCAGTCTTCTTTATTGTTATCATAATCAAAAACTTAACCCTATCAGCACTGTCATGTGAAAACCTTTTAATGCTTCTGCAACTACGAATCTATCATAGACAGCTGATGATATTTTAAAAACATTGTTGTTATTTCTAAAGCACTTTCTTATTAACAACAATGAATCATTTTTTTCTAAAAAACTAATACAACTTTTTTTTGTGTTTTTCAGAATGTTATTAAAAATTGTTTATTGGTGCTTGGAAAAATAAATATTTTACTTCAAATTTTTTCATGTGTAATTGAAGGACAAATTAAAAAAAAAAATGCTATACAGGTTTCATCATTTGAAATGATTTCTTCTGGGTGGACCTGAGAACACCAGCAATTAAGAGATGGTTCCACACTCAAAATCTCCCGATCAGACACTTTGATATTGGGCAAATTACAAAATGAAAAAGCAAAGAAAGTTAGAGAAAACTTTTAGCTACTGTGTTAAAATACTACAAATGTCAGGAATGCAAAGAAGATCATTAATGGCTTCATCATTCTGGAAAAAATTAAATTATTATTAAAGACCTCCCCAACAAATTGATAGGATCTTAAGGTGAGGAAATGGAATTAAATTTTTTTTGGTGGCTAACTGAATCACAAATTTCCAAATAAATTGTTTTTTGTTATGGGTAAATTTGCTGAAATTCATATTAGTTTTTATTTTATATTACAGTTTTTCTCCTGAGGACTTTTGAATGTTGCTACATTTGTTTGCAAAGATTGTTCTGCATACAGTTATGCAACTGGTTTTTGAAAAAATAATATAAGATGAGGTATTATGATTACTTGCATTATTTAGACTTATCTTCATTACCATATTCACAACATTTCGGCATTGTATGCTCCGGCCTTCTTCAGGTGATTTGATCTCCAAGATATGATTACTTGCATTATTTACATTATGCTACGGCCATCTTCAGGTGATTGGAATTTCAGACCAAAACTTTTATTTCGCACACTGGAGTAGATTGTTCTACTTCCCCATGCCATGCCTCTTGCAGATGTCTCAATTATTTGTTTTGTTTTACCACTGCTATGGCCCAGTGGATAAAGACATTGGTTAGATCCAGTGACTAGATCCAAAAGAGTTGTGAGCTCAATACCACGTCACAACAGTAGTGAACCAAAACTTGGAGAGTTGAGTTAAAGGGAAATAACTGAAACATCTAGAAAGGGCATGGCATGTGGAACTAGAATAATCTACCCCAGTGGATGAAATAAAGGGCTCAGTTCGAAATTCCAATCACCTGAAGAAGGCTGGAGTGTACAATGGCTGAAACATTGTGAATATGGCAATGAAGATGAGGATAATAATCATGTTGGGATTGCTTCCTAAACAATAAAATGGGCCACTTTGCAGCTTCATTTGACATATGTTTGTTCTTTCTTGTCTTGAAGTCAGAATGCTGTGGTCACTTGTCTGTATTGCCTTTGTGTGTTGACATCATTGCTTTTTTTTTGTTTCTTTTTAGTGAAAGTACATAAACTGTTGCTTTCCTTATAATTCAACCAGTCAACTGAAAATAATCCACTGAAAAGAATGACTGCCTGCACTTGCTGGCTCCTTTTTCAGGGGGGGGGGGGAAGGAAATTGCCATTCGTTGAAAATGAAGATGATGTTGGTGATTTTCTCACAGATGTCACCATTTTTCTTTGCATACAGTATAGATATTGATAAATGATATCCCGATGCTCAGTATAATAAAATGCATCACAAAACGGGCCATATTGTATGCTACGAAATGTCTATGCTGATTTGGAAATACAGGATGTCCCCCGATTGTAGGCAATTGCTCTCTTTAAGAAAAAACATCCAACTTTGAGACTGAAAAAATGCCAAGAAATTTTGCCAGAGTTCTTTAGTTTGAACACCACATCCAACATTTGTGTTTTTGTTCTGTTTTAAGCGACTAAATTTCTATCCTTTGCTTTTGTTTGCAATAACTGTAACAAAAATTCCAAAAATTAAATAAACTGTATCAAATTTCCTGTTTTTTTTGGGGGGGGAGGACACCCTGTAGGAACTACAGTCTGCAAATTGGAGGAGAGAGTTATCAATGATAATGTTTTGACTTTGAATCTGTCGTTATCTCCCTTTAACCCTCTCTTTCTTAAAATATTTTTTTTATAAAGGGTTCTCCACAAAAAAAATCAGGATACTTTTAATTTACTATATGATGAAAAAAAAAGAAAACATGAAAAAATAACTATATATTTTACAGAATGAACTAAAACAATTAACTAACAAAATTTTTTTAACCATTTATTGTTCCAAGATGCCACAGTTATCAAATTTTTAACATGAGTTGAATGCTCAATTTAAGAACATCCAACTTAGAGACTGAAAAAATGCCAAGAAATTTTGCCAGAGTTCTTTAGTTTGAACACCACATCTAACATCAATGTTTTTCTTGTTTTAAGCTACTTAATTTCTATCTTTTACTTTTGTTTCAAATAACTGTAACAAAAATTCCAGCAATTAAATAATTTGTAGAAAATTTTTTTTTTTTTTTATGGGACACCTTGTATAATAAAATTGGACATAAATTTTCAAAGAATAAAGTTGATAAACAAATATGACAGTTATTTATGACTCAACCAGATTATTTAGGACTTAACTGATTGTTTATGATTGAAATTAATAACGACTTGAACTGATTATTTAGGACTCAACCTAATATTTATGACTGAAATTAATTATTTATGACTCAACCTGATTATTTATGAATCAATCAAATATTTATGATTGAACTTGATTATTTATGAGTTTTTTTTTTGTGCGGCACCCTGTAGAACTAAGTGCTAGTTAGTTTCCCACACAAACGTTATGGTCTGACTTTTCAAGAGGTTTTGAAAAGTGTGTGTGTATATATATATATATATATATACACACACACATCAACAGCAGGCTAAGATGTATTAATTATGTATATTGCAACAAAAGTGTTAATACTGCAGTTATTCTTGTTAGTAATAATATTCATTGAGATCAAGTGACAGTAAGTTTCCTCAGAACTACAAAGCCACTCCTCTGTGTTCTTTCTCAGGATTATTGGTGGCCACAATCTTAACAACATTAGATATGCAGGTGACACAGTGTTGATAGCAGACATGAAAAGGAAATTAAAAGAACTCCAATAGAAAATAGTTAAGGAAAGCAAGGATTAAGCATCTATTACAAGACATGTAATGAATGGTTGTTAGCAATAGGAACAGTCCAACATGCAAATTACAAACTGAAGATACTCAAGTCAAGCTAATTCTGAAATTTAAATATCTAGGGAGTATTTAAACAGAAGACAGAAGATGTGACACCAAAATCCAGGGGCATGTTGGGATAATGAAAGATGCCTTCCAAAAGCTAAGCAAAGTATTAAGAAACAGGAAAATCTCATTAGAAACAAGAAAAGTAGTCAGTCAGTTTAGTGCCATACATGATACACGTTTGGATGATCATGTCTCTTACGATTCACGACTGATGCGGCAGAAGTTTTTCCCACAGTAGGTTGTCATTTCTTTCTGCAGTAGACTGGTTACCAACCAAAGCTATAGAGCCAGCTATTCAACCCGTAGCTGGGGGTATTTGTGCCTAAGTAAATGTAACAAACCTGACTGGAATTCAAACTCAGCTCTCTGATTTCTCAAGCTGAGCCCAGATCCATGACACCAAACAAAGAAAGGGTACTGAACTGTTATGCAATATTGGTCCTCCAATATGGTAGTGTATGCAATTCACTACAGATGAAGAGACTTGAACCAACAGAAATGTGGTTCTACAGAAGGATGCTGAGAATATCATGGACTGAACATGTGAGCATTGAAGAGGTTTTAGAAAAAAAAGAAAACAAAAAGGACACTCATATTTAGAATCAGATGGAGACAGCTGAAATTTCTAGGGTACATTATGAAGAAAGAGGGCTTGGAAAATTTAACACTGACAGGATTTACTGAAGGCAAGAGGGACAGAAGAAACAAGCTGGTGTAAATAGTTGGCAGAATTGAGATTAGGAGATATAGCAAAAAGACAAAATTTACTAAGAGCTACAAAGGACAGGAAGTTGTGGAGAGTCATGATCACCCATGCCCTGAAGGGACATGGCGCATAGAATACTTTAATTTGGATAAATACAGTTCTACTTGTTTTGAAATGATGCACAATATCATTTATAGGCAACACAGAATTTTAACCAGTACTTGAGTTTGGTAATTTTTTCACAAGAATTCATCCAAACTTGCTTTAATTTTTTATACTTGGATTTAAGATATAGCAAAGAAAGTTATTTCAATGTAATTAAAACAAGGAGAATTAGTAAAATTCTTGAATACAGTTTAAAATAATGTATTTGATAACCATGCGTTTAATGACTTTCATGCACAACTACGCATTTAATGGCTTTCATGCACAACTACGCGTTTAATGGCTTTCATACACAACTACGCGTTTAATGGTTTTCATACACAACTACGCGTTTAATGCCTTCAGCTATATACTGACATCAAAAGTGGAGTTGCTTAAGATTTGCTCACTTTTTAGCACAGTTGCTCTTAAGATTTAATGAAATTCTTTCAAATGTATAGTATTTATCATAATAATGTAATCTGTTTGACATAAGACAGGGGTTCACAACCCCTGGGCCATATCTGGCCTGCAAAGGATTTTTGTCCAGCCTGCCAACTTAACCATAGTAAGGAATTTTGCATTTTTCCTTGATTGTGTTAGTTGCTATCCTGTTATTCTTGCAGTAAATTAAGGAAACTTATTTAAATAATAAAACATTAATTTTGTTGTTTTTTTTTCTTTAAACCTCCAGACCAAGGCAGCCTTCAGGATGGAGAGATCAGAGTTCAGGCCACTTAATTATAGTACATCTGATAACATAGCCCTCCTCTGAGAGACTGCATAGCTGTCTGGCCAGCACACTCCAAAAGGTTGCCAACTCCTGATGTAAGTCTTATTTTTCTGGATGTTTTTTTTTTTGTTTTTTTCCTCAATCACCTTTCATTTTATCTTTGAATAAGAAATGGTCATTCAAAATTCTAAGGACAGTATTGTTTTCAGAAAATTAACATGGCCATATCGAACAAACGTGGTGGAGGACAACATTTTTAGGATAGGTGATATATTCATGTGCTATAGTATAGCTGGTTACTCGTATTTAAGAATACCCATCTACTAGGATGGCTAGCCAATCCCTATTGCAGACGCTTGCTCAGATGCATTTGTGTTTATACAACAACCACAGATACCACCTGTGGTTTATACTGCAACTTTGCTAAGCAGACCTTAGTTACAGTTTCTGGGAAAGAAACTTATCTACCGTAATCAACAATTTGAACAAGGCCAGCATGCTCAAGCCCTTGGGCATGATGACTTGTGACTTTGTGCTAGCACAGCTATCAATGGCCCCCAAGAGTTCAGTCTACCCAATTTCACTCACAAGGCTCACTCACAAAACTCGTGGAATCATTTTCAGGCACTTTCCAAAAGTGCCACACTCTAGGATTGACCAGAGTCCAATAACATCGTGAAGTCTCTTTCCTGACAAATTCACCATGGTGATATTCGAACCCAGGTCTCATGGTCAGAATGCGAACATTCAAACCACTTGGCCACGGGCTACTAAAAAACATTTACAATACAAATAATTACATCACAACATATATCACAGAGTTTTACAAGGCAACAGTTTTAATTTTTACAATGCATGTTTGTTGTATCTCGTGTTATTGAGATAACAGAAGGATATAAATAAAGACAAATTTGTAGATAAATAATAAAATAGAAGGGCTACTACAAGAAGGTACACTTAGCAATTAGCCTAATGCTAGCTCAGTATTTACCCTAACTCTCCACAGAGTGAGGTGTGGAACAAGGCTGGTTTAACGTGGGGTTTTTAAAAACAGTTCCAGGCCCAGGAAAAATTCCTTTAAAGATGAAAAACGGGTCAGGTTTGTCTAGCTGCCCAGACAAGACTCCACCCTTCAGCATACCGTTGATTGGGTTCCTCTCTGCTTAAAGGTAGAGAGTTTGACAAGCCTTAAGAGCTTAGCATGCAGCTAAGACTTAATGCTAACTTTGCTTATTTATATAAATGGACAATACCATTCATTTATATATCCTATATGTGTGTAAGAATTTTTTTTATTGTGTTCATGTTTTATTTTTTATAGTTTCGTTAATCACATTGACATCAGTAGTGAGGTTGCTTAAGTGTTAAGATTTAGTTATTTTTTTAAAAGATCTGATAACAAACAAATCAAACCCATGTAAGATACTAGAAAGTTTAGTTTATTTTGTTTTGCACAATAGATTTTCATTACTGATAATAACTGTTTCAAAAATGTATTACTACTAATATATTTTTGTCTATATTTTTGAGATGAGGCATTATGTACACTATTTATATTACTCGGACTATTGTCCTCACCTTTGTCACCATATTTATTACAATGTTTCGGCCATTGTACACTCCGGCCTTCTTCTGGAATGTCAAACTGAACCCTTTTTCGCATGTTTTTAATGGATGTCAGTTATCCAAGTTCTCTGCCTTAACCGGGTATTGAACTCACACTCTTTAGGTCCTGTCACTGGATCTAACCAACACCTTTATCCACTGTGCCATGTGTCCTTGAGGACATCTGTGTATGAATTTCTGGTTATTATAAACATAATGTCTCAGCATTCTTTTTTTTACCAGTGCTCATATTGTTATCATCCATGTTTTTTCCAGAGCTCATATTGCAATTCTTGTTGTTGTTATTGCTTTTCTCTGGCACTCCTTATTACTGGTTCCCATATTGTATTCATTTCTATGCTTGGTCGACCCAGGAGATTTTTGTGGCCTGGCATATGCGCTGATTCCTTAAGTTTATGAATTTTCCAAAAATGTATTGATGGTATCAAAACCTATTTTTATGCTTTCATAGTGTCTTTTAACCCCAGTTTGAGAGTTAACTATTTTCCCGACAGCTGGGACTATAACAGGTGCTTTATTTTAATTTTCTTTTTTTTAAGAAAAAATTTACCGTAGAGAGAAGACAAGCACTTATAAATTACACCCCCAAGAGTGGCCATATTTTCTTTTCAGCACTTTGCACGCAAGACAAATCTGTGCTCGTTTTGACCTCCAGGTAAGTCATTTCTTTTGTCACAACACCTATTACTACTATACATTGAATACTATTACCATACATTGTCTGGTGCCCCAGTTGTTCTTGATGTCCTTGACAAAATCCAGTGATGAATATGCAGTGTGATAGATCTAGATCTGGCATCTCATCTAAAGTCACTTTCTCACAGATGCGAGGTGGCTTCCCTCTGTCTTCTCTACAAATATTGTCATGGCAACTGTTCCTACAAGCTACTTTCACTGGTACCCAAACTGCATGATTTTAAGTGTGCTACTAGGTTGGCATCTAGGTCCCACCCTTTTACTGTTGAAACAATTCTCTTCTACTCCAACAGCTTCTTATCTTGCACTTCCTGACAGTGGAACTCCTTTCAGCTTACTTGCTTCCCCGATAGCTATAATCTTCAAATAATCAAATGTAATGTCAATTGACATCTTCTAGTGCCTTGATCTTGATCCCTGTTCTCTTTATTCTTTCCTCAAACAAAAATACTTACTGAAAATTCTGGCAAACAATCTGAAATAGTTTTGAGCAAATGAACCCCGTAGGTCTTAGAGGGAGACCATCCTTCTTCAAAACTAGTGGACTGGCGCTACAGAATTTCAAATTTATTCCTATTCATGTCTTTCCGAAGAGCATTAGTGCAAAATGAACAGATTTTTACATTCAGAGTTGAACTCAACTTACTGTTCCATTTCAATGCTGATAGCTACTTGCATTTCCCTTAATATTTTTCTTAGAAATAAATAAATAAATCTTTACATAGATGATTACAATTAGAATCCTTCTAATTTATGGCTCTCCACAACTTCCTATCCTCTGTAGGTCTTACCAATGTTTGTCTTTTTACTATCTTTCCCACTCTCTTTACACATGGTTGTTGGGTAGGTTACTGGCTGTTTCCCTCTGCCCCTCAGTATGCTCTGTGAGTGTCAAATTCTCTAAGCCATCTTTCCACAGAATGTGGAAAACCAAGGCTCTACATAACTGGTGCTACAGAATCACAAAAGAAACTGTACCACATCACTTGGAGACATCCAATAGCAGTAGCAACTAAAAAGGATAGCACTTATGAAGAAAAAATAATGGCAATCAAGATATTGACATTCGACATCAAACAAAAAGTTAGGAAGGAAACTCCCATCATTACTAAAAAAGTTAGTAGACTTGAGAAACATATTTTCCTTAAGAATTATTTTGAGTGAGAGATTTTATAAATTTCAACTGAAGTTGCACTGGCTGCTCAAGTCAATGAATTCTGAATGTTTCCTAATATTACCAGCTAATGTTACCATTAGCGATACGAAGAGATACTACATTCATTATTTACTCATCCTATGGTGATAGAACATGGCACAAGGCCAGTTCAAAGTAGGGAGAACAAGTGCATGCACAAAGTCCAAAATTTACCCAGTCATTGCAATCACTGTCGCTTTGGTGTAAATATATTCCACTGACCCTTCCTCTTTGGTGTAATGAAGGAGGTTCTGCCGTAAGGTTAGAATCTCCAGGACCAAGTATCTCCCATTTATTTGGTGTGTTTTGTCCAAAGACACAAATACAGTTTTAAGACAATATGCAGTCCACCCAAAAGCAGATATTATGCCAGCTGCTTTCCCGGGGGATTTTCACCAGTATGCGTCATACGCTCCACTTTTGAGGACTCATCCTTGGCCATGTCATTGCTTGAAGATATCACTGAGGTTTCTATAAAAAGCTAGATAGGTTGTTAGCCTACTTTACAACTCCCAACCTGGAGGACCAGGGTATGTCTTTCATCTTGCTCCTACCCCACAGACCTGTTGAGCTTTGTTGGAGCTGCTAAGGTAAGGACTGAATTCGCTGGCCACATAGCTCTGGGGGTCATTGAAGCATGCAAGCCATCCTACCACATCAAGGTGACACACCATCTAGATGTGATTTCCAAATATTATTGACCATCCTTGAAACAAAAAAATACCACCCTCTCTACACCAGCCATGATATGCCACGTACCAGCCCTGGGGGGACGCACCGAATGTTATCATTACGAACATAATACAAATAAAAAAAAATTATAGTATTATTTATGTATAAATTGGTATTTCTATCTACGTCCCATCCTGTCACGTCTATCTAGGATAAATGGAGCATATTTACACTCTTTACACTCTTGTAATGATCAAAATGTTGATCATTGGCATTTCAGCTTGTCTTCCCAGCTGAGGCATCATAAAGAAAAAAAAACAAAAAAACAATCATACCATCAACCTATTTTAAACACTTCTATATATTGGTATTTCTATCTACGTCCCATCCTGCCACATCTATGTAGGATAAATGCAGCATCTTTACACTCTACCAATGATGAAAGTGTTGATCATTGGCATTTCAGCTTGTCTTCCCAGCCGAGGCATCATAAAGAAAAAAAAAACAATCATACCATCGACCTGTCTATTTTAAGCACTCTTCTATATATTATAACTCAAAGTTCATCTTTTCACACAAAGCAGAACCTAATTCAACCGCTGTTAAGAATTGCTCCCACTGGTTAGATCTGAAAACCTGTCAATACCAAAATGAGTAAAAATAGGGTTAATTGCCTACCCAGTATATAGTACCTACAGGTTTCTAAAATCCATGTTCTTTCAGGATGTAGGCAACCATGACTCTCTACTGAGAGTTTCTTCATTATCTGAATTTGATTTGTTTAAATCATTTCACCCCAAGCAAGGCAATAAAGCCACTAGGATGCAATGGGTTACTGAGTGTTACCGAGAATACGAGAAAAACTACTATTAAGATGAGAGGACAATAAAAGAACAAGAATTAAGTCAGAAGATAATTATTTACATTGATCTTCAAAAATTTAAATGAAAAGTTGACTGGGAAGCAAGAATCCTGTAATGAGTACCACTTTCGAAAAGTTTAATAAAAGAAACTATTAGCATAGCACATGATTACATCTAGCCATTTCAAATGTGAATTAAGTGATGAGACCTTTCTGCCAATCTAGTACTTTAAATTCATAAAGTCTAGGTACCATAAAAAAAAGTAATATTTCTTTTGAAAATCAAAAAATGTGACACAAAACCAGAGGGAAGGCTCATCTTCAATCTGTTTTAAACTTAGCTAACCACAATTACTGACCCAGAACATACCACAGTGTTCTTTATACCAATACACATTACTATTCATACTACAGTGGCCTATGATAAGTTTTTAACTCCCCTTGTTTAAAGCAATTTTGGCTTTTATAATAACATCTTTTTTTTTTCAGACAATACCGTGTTAGTATCAAGCTACTCTCATCTATAAATGATAGTTGACTTACATTTTGCAATGAACGTTCGCAGAAGTAAGGAAATTGGGGAGTTCAACAAAGGTCAAATAATAGGATGGCATCAGTGTGGTATGTCAAAGAGAGAAATTGCTAGGTTTTTCCAAGTTTATCATCGAACACTTAATAATATTGTCAAGAAATTTAATGAAGAAGGCTATTGTCCTGTGGAACAACGTTCAAGAAGACCAAACATTGCGTCTGAGCAAAGGCAAAGGGCGCTGAAGAGAGTAGTCACCAGAAACTGTCTTCAGAGTGTTAAAGATGTTGCCAACAGCAGGATATATCACCAAAGAGCTAGGCTATCAAAGAAGAGTTGCAAGAAAGAAGCTTGATTTCAGAGGTGACCAGAAACAGGTATATGGACTGGGCAAGAGAATTTGAGGGCAAAGGTCATGAATTTTGGCAGTCTGTAATTTGAACAGATGAAAGTAAATTCTGCCAATATTCAAATTTGAGACAGGTTTATGTTTGGAGAAATCAGAATGAGACTTGGAACACTGAATGTCTGCAGGCAAATGTGAAACATGAAGGGATTGGAGTAATGGTGTAAGGCGTTGTCTGGTTTGGAAGGAAATCTGATCTGATTCTTGTTGACGAGTGGTTGAACGGTCTAAAATACTGTCAAATATTAGAGAAAGGATTACTCCCACCATTTGAAACCAATCAGATTGACAAGAACGTCTACTTTTTTTTTTCAAGAAGATGGAGGGCCATGTGATACAAGCAAAGTAGCAAATACCTGGAAGGAATTGCAAGGAATGAAATGACTGCCATGGTAACCCAAATTTCCGACATGAATCCAATAGAGCACATTTGGGAGCACCTTGAAACCTTTGACCATAAACCAAAATTGACGTCAGTAGCAACCAAATTATCAAGAACTCTAAATTATCAAGAACCTTAAATTATCAAGAATCTCTAAATTATCAAGAATCTCTAAATTATCAAGAATCTCTAAATTATCAAGAATCTCTAAATTATCAAGAATCTCTAAATTATCAAGAATCTCTAAATTATCAAGAATCTCTAAATTATCAAGAATCTCTAAATTATCAAGAATCTCTAAATTATCAAGAATCTCTAAATTATCAAATAAATTATCAAGAATCTCTAAATTATCAAGAATCTCTAAATTATTTCTAAATTATCAAGAATTTTAAATTATCAAGAATCTCTAAATTATCAAGAATCTCTAAATTATCAAGAATCTCTAAATTATCAAGAATCTCTAAATTATCAAGAATCTCTAAATTATCAAGAATTCTAAATTATCAAGAATCTCTAAATTATCAAGAATCTCTAAATTATCAAGAATCTCTAAATTATCAAGAATCTCTAAATTATCAAGAATCTCTAAATTATCAAGAATCTCTAAATTATCAAGAATCTCTAAATTATCAAGAATCTCTAAATTATCAAGAATCTCTAAATTATCAAGAATCTCTAAATTATCAAGAATCTCTAAATTATCAAGAATCTCTAAATTATCAAGAATCTCTAAATAGGCTATTGCAAAAGTTTGTGCCTGATTAGAAAACAAAATTTTATATACTCACAAAAAAACATTTATTAGTCAAGTACATAGTCTCCATTGTTCTTAACAATTGTCTCCCATCATTCTACGAGCTTTTTAACGCCATTTTCTTAGAAACTTTGTGAATTTTGTTGGTAGAAGGTTGTTGGTTAATTTTCAACTGAATCAACTTTGTCATTTAAATTGTTCTGTAGAGGCTCGAAGAAATGGAAATCCAAAAGGAGCCAAGTGAAGAGAATAGGAAGTCGTGGAGAGTCATGATCACCTACCGAACGAACTTGTGTAAATGAATGGCAGTACAGGGACTGGGATTGACGGTAAGAGAACAAATGTTACTTGGTGCTATGAAGGATAGGAAGTTGTGGAGAGCCATTATCGCCTACCTAACAAGCTTGTGTAAATGGATGGCAGAACAGGAACTGAGAGAAGAATTAGGTGGACAAACATTGTTATAACTAAAATGGATAGGAAGTTGTGGAGAGCCATTATCATATACCTAATGAACTTGTGCAAAGGGAAGTCAGAAAATAACATGGGATGAATAATGAGATAAACACTGCTTAAAAATACAATAGAAAGCTATGGAGAGCTATGAACTCTCACTTTCTAAATGGACAGGGTGCATTAAAAAAAAAAAAACTTTTCAAAGAGTTAATTCTACACAAACTGCCAAAATACAGTCATGCCTTTTTTTTTTCTTTTGGAAATGGTAAAAACAGCCAATGGGTGAGATGGCAGCAGTGCCAAAAAATGGTTTGGCAACATTTTTTTTTTTCTGCTAATATCTTGAGGTCGTTAACCCAGTAATTTGTTCTTCTGAGTAGTATTATAAATACTTGTCTAATTAGATGGCCAGAGGCTGGGAAATGCAATCTTGCCCTAAATACTTGCACAAACCTTTCTGCCAACCCCTTCTCACGTCCTGTGCGCAAGCTTGTCGATAGCAAGTACTAATGGCCAAAGGCCAATGCTGAAGAGATAATTGCATCACGTTTGAAAGAATTTTTGACTGATATAAGGATTGGTGATGAGGATGCAGAAGATGGAGACATATTAGCAAGAAGGTGGTGGTGGTGGTGGTGATAATGCATAAGATTAGGATGAGGTTTTGTCGATGATGTTTATCATGCTAGTAATGGAGATAGGACAGAAATGATAGCGATAACAATGAATACCATCGGAATGGTTAGAATTAGTAAAAACAATGTCGGTCATTTAGTTACTGTAATAGAATATATAGAGACGTTAAAATAGTTGTATGGAGAGGCAATAATTAAAAACAGTCAGAAATTTAGAAAGAAAAAAAAAAAAAAAAATGCTATAAGCAACTAATTTTATATAAACAAAAAAAAAACACTACATTAAATTGTTTTACTGTAACTAAATGCATCCTAATTATAAACAACGTGAAAAGGCTATTAAAATTATAATCCACCAGTATACAAAAGTTATTGTTCTTAACAAATAATTTAGATTTATTATCTATTAAAAAGAATTAAAACATCTAAATCTTACAAATAATTCATCACCTCAAAAATCTACCCTGTGTAAATAGTTTTTTTTTTTTAAGCATTTCACCCCAAGCAAGGCGGGAAGCCACTAGGACGCAAGGGGTTACAGAAAATTTAGAACAAGATCAGATAGAAGTGATAGAAGAAAGGATGAGGGTAGTGGATAGATTAAGGCAACTGGAGATGTCGATTGACATTACACTTGAATAGCTGGAGATTATAGCTATCAGGGAAACAGGAATAGGGAAGGGAGTTCCACAGGCAAGAGGTGCGAGACATGAAGCTATTATAGTAGAAGAGATGGCTACATTTAGGAGTTTCGACAGTGAAGGTGTGTGAGCGGGATGCCAGCCTCATAAGGCGCTGGAACTCATGACGTCTGGGAACCAGCGAATGCAGCTCCTCGGAGCAATTTCCATGAAAGTATTTGTAGAACAGACAGAGGTAGGCGACGGTGCATCTGTGAGAAAGTGACTGTAGACGAGATGCCAGGGCAGGGCCAATTACATTGCATATCCGCCTCTAAATATGTTTCTTAATTCTTATATCCCTTGGGAGATTGTACCTCCAGCACTAGCAATCACCAAACAACATTCAATTCTTACATTGGCCACACATGCATCACATTCTCTCGGAGATTAACTTGGCATTTGTTACAATTTAGTGTAATTCGCTCACATATAGATAAACATACAATAAATAAGCAAAATAATATTAACCATGATACAAATTTTATTAGATAACACCAAAAGTTTATATTGGACACATCGCCAAAATATATGCCAAATTCTGGAGGCTGTTGTAATAAAGAAAAAGCAGCCAACATTAAATAAGGTGTTTTTCACCATAGGGGGCCATATATTAAACAGTGTTTAAAAAACGAAATACACATCAAAATTTCAGTTTGACCTTCTAAATGGTGTCACTTGGAGTGACTTGAAATTGGTACTTGGTTTTGCTTTGTTTGGTTTACAGCATATCAACCTCGATGGGTTATTTAATACCAACAAGATTTTTATTGCTAGTAATTTTTTTTTCCCCACAAGAAATGTATTGCTGATAATATATATATATATATATATATATATATACATATATTTCAAAAAGTCTATTGCTGGTAATTTTTTGTTTTTCAAAAAATGTATTGCTGGTAGTAAAACCTATTTTTACACTTTCATAGTGTTTTGACCCCTGTTTAGGGGTTAACTATTTACCCGTAGCTGGGACCCTAACAGGTGCTACCACCCCGGGTCAGGGTGGACCTGGAAACACCAGCAATTAAGAAGTGGTTCCATGTACCTCAAAGCCTCCTGATCAGAAGCCTTGCTGTTGGACGTAGTTTATCGTCTTACCCAGGACACGAATGTAGTTTATAGTCTTACCCAGGACGGGTAGATTAAAGACATAGAATTAAAAGTCACCTGCATCAAAATACTTTTAGAATGATAAAATATGAACAAAAGCAATATTTGAAAGTTCTCATAATAATAGAAAATAAAATAAAAATAAGTATGCACTTTGGTAGATTTACCGATAGCACAAAACTAATTGAGAAATTTGAAAAATTTAACAAAAAATTACATAGACAAATCGTGTTCATATTATTTAACCAAACATATCTGAAAGAACTGTTGCTGCGGTAATACACCTTATATATATATATATATATATATATATATATATATATATTCCTTGAATGTCATATTCAATGAAACATGCATGAAAATATAGAATATTCAAATATTTATAGATGTACAGATTTTTGTATAATTTCTCAGAGCACCTTATATAAATTCCCTCACATATACAAACATATTTCTCCTTGAAATATTTAGTTACCTAATCAAGCCTACACAGAGGAAGCATTATCTGAAAATAGTTGGGCCAATAAAAACCATGGATAATTTTTCCACACACAGTCCTCAAATTTGTCTTGTTTCTCATACTGTGTTGTTTGAGGTGTGTTTACTCGCACCAAAACAACCCATCACATTGTACAACACACAAAAAAAAAAAAAAAAAAAAAGAGAGAAAAAAAAAAGAAAATATTAATCCTCATTACCATGAAAATTAAACCTTTGGAGAAGGGTTAAATCTTTTGCCTAAAAGTGGTTGAGACAATAAAAATTGTGCACACTATCTCTACACATTTAGTCCTCCAAAAATGATTTTTTTTTTCCCTTTGGGATTGTTGCATTCACTTATGCACAAATACCATTGGGAAATGTACGAATCCATATCTTCTCCCCCTAAATATGGGTTAATTAGTAAAACTTGTATCACTAAACCATTATTGTCACACACAAAAAAAAATACAATCTAAAAATATTTTCTGGCTTTAAATAAGCTGCAATAGGTTGATAAGCTGTAGAAAATGAATACAACAAATCAAAATTAAAAAAATCATCAGGCAAAAAAAAAAAATTGAATAAAAAATATTTCTCTGTCATATTTAATAAAACATGCTTAAAAGAAGGGCCATTGCCCAAATATATAATGTTTGTGTGTACAAATATTGTACGTATATAAATATTATGAGCTATATACTTATACATCATTTATTGCTTGCTGATGACTGGCTGAATGATTTGGAAGACTAAATCTATTTTGGTTTTGGCAATGTTGTTATATAGATTTACAAGTGAAATTAACTTTTTTTTTTTTAAAAATCGAAAAATTCTTAAGTCTGTTGAAAAGCAACAAAATTCCTAAATGTCTGACGTGAAGATTCTTTGAAATTAAAGCAATTTTTCGCACTGAAAGACTCCTAAATATAGTGAAGAATCCCTCTGATCAATACTGTCACCATAGCAACAGAACTGCGAAAGGTCAAGTGGTTGAATGACCATAAAAACACAAGTATTTTTGACTAGTAAGTGGTGACTGTCCGTTGGAACAAGGAACAGATGAAAAATTAAGTCTGTGGAATTTGGCTGGAAGAACATGGGTGGGGGTAAATCTTTCTAGAATATTCTTGACATTGTCTTTGCAATCAATTTTTATTTCTTTGATAAAATAAGATAGGGATTTGTATACCACCATGATTTTTAAGATAAAGCGAGATGTTAAATAAATATTTAATCAAGAAATAAGCCAAACAAAATATAAATGCTGGACAAACAATATCTACTATTGAAAATAACAGCCTCCAAAAGGTTACTTTTAACAAACAAATATTTTTTTGATTTATTTTGCTGGTTGCCTCTAACTGAACATTCACTGTACATCTGAAGCAGACAATGACTCAACTTCTCTCTATAATACCAGCTCTCTAGGTGCAGTTTAATAATTCTTTTTAGGTTTAGGTATGATGGCAAATAGAAGACAAAAAAAGAATATTTTAACATCAAACAGGATGTCACATCAGATTATCAATCATAAAAAAAAAAAAAAAAAAAAAAAGAATTGAGATAAGGAATTATCAATATTATACAACTATAAATTAAAACTGGTGTGTTCATCTTGGTTATTTTATTTAAAATAACAAGGCGTCTACTCAAACATGGATATCCACAAAATATCATTTAGAATAATAGGAGATTATATAAATGAACACTGGGGTTGGTTGATGGTCGGTTTTGTTTTATGGCATATCAAAACTTTCAGAAAAATCATTTAATACCAACAAAATTTAAAGAAAAATGTTAAATTCATTAGTGATAAAAAAAAAAAAAAAAATAAACATATATATTTGAACCATTTTAATTAATCATATTTTTAAATTACAATCCAACTTTAGGAAATTTAGAATCAAATTTTTGGAATTTAAAAAAAAGTTTTTAAAATTAAATTCAACATAATATTTGTTTTACACTTGATTAAAATTTAATAACAAACAGTATATATTTCTAAATTTTTCTTGGCATGTAGCAATATTCATGATTCTGTGCCCTCTGAACAAATGGTCAAAAAAAAAAGCAGTGACAATTAATTCAAAACAGTCTTCAGGCCTTATCAAAAATGTGTTAACTTTGGTTAAATAAAAATTATATAATTGATCAGATGTATATTATATATAAATATATATATTATATTATCAGTGTTAAATTTTATATTTTTCACAGTTATATTTGAAATTGATCAATTTTTACCCATAAAAGCAGCATATCTTGAAACAATGGAAACACAATACATATATATATATATATATACATATATATATAAGGAATAAAATGGAAGTAAAAACTAATATTCCATGATCATAATTTATTCCATTGGAATATTCTTTTTTTTTTTTTATTATATCCTTACTCTGTCCAGGACATTGAGTTCTACCTGGATTCTATCCTTTTGAAATTTTTTTTTAATACATGTATGTGTATGCATCTATCTATATATATTTATATATTTTGCATATGTATGTGTATATTTACCATTTATATATATATATATATATATATATATATATATATATAACAGTAACTTCTTTTATACATATTTCATTAAACACTAGAAAAACTAAATGAAAAACTTTTTAAGATTTACCTTCCTCCTTCCATTCAACAAAATATGCACACACAATATATATATATATATATATATATATATATCCAAAAAAAAAAGAACAAATGGATTAAAAATTCACAGTTAAAATGTTTTTTTTTTTTGAAAATTGCTCAATAAAAGTAGATACAAAAATATTATTATTATATTTTATTTTAAAACAAAATAATAAAACATTTTTTATCAATTTTTATTATAATTTATCTTATAACAATAATAATAAGAGCGATAACAATATATATTTTTATATATCAAGGAAAATATTGGGGAAAATGTATGACAAAGTGAAAGAAATTTATCGCAAAATACAATTTGTCCTTCAGGATTTCATCTGACTAAATTTGCTATGTTGCTTGGGATGACTACACATGCACACGAACAAGGGGTGCTGGGCATTTTCGAATAGAGCCGAATTCATGTCAAGTTTTTTCTTTCCATCACTTTTGTTAGTAGGTATGCCACACGGTGATAACAGAAGATTTGACAGGAATGGTGAAATGTTGTAAGAGCCAAAACACAAATTTACCATAGATAACCTGAAAATCATTAAACTTTATATACAGATCTTTATCATAAATTATTACCCTGAAGATCCATTTAAGTGAAACCTAGGTAGGTTTTCCTGGCTCTTCAGGATTTATTTTAGTTATTCCCACTCTACTTAGTGTATTGAGCAATCTACATTTTAGTCTTACTACTTGCTTGGGTTTTTTTTCTTTGGACTGGAGATTTAAGGCACTGGATGATTTATTTTGCTTTGTTTAGATGTTTTCAATATTTTTTTTTATTATTATTTCCAATTTTTTCCTTGGATAGTGATTTGTTTTTTTAGGAATATCTACAAGTTCAAACCCAAATGATTTTCGACAAACGAGTATTTTATTATATTACTATATATATATATATATATATATATATATATATATATATATATATATAACACACACACACACACACAAATAATAGTAATACATATTTATATATATTTATTTATTTTAAACAATAAAAAATATTAAAAATTAAAATCTTCAAATACACTGGGTTGTAGATTATTATTCTTTCATTTTTATTATTATTATTTCATTTAGATTCCTCGACTAGTTTCATAAAAATGGCCATCATCAGGAAAAAAACATTTTCCTTGCTGGTATAAATTACATTAAAAATCGATTATTTCCACTATCGATGGGAGTTACAAAATGCAAAAGTAAAAATTTTAAATACTAATTGGAGCATGTGCATGTAAATTTTTGTGCAACACCATTAAAAATAGATACCAAATTTATTATATAGAATTTACATATATTTCATATATATATATATATATAATCGACTCTCCTGTCGAGTTAGACGTAAGAGGGTCAGGCCGATGAGTCCCCAGGAAACTGACAGCCCGGGACACCGGCACATGAGATTTGTTTATAGTGGTGAAGGATGTGCAGGACCATCCACACTTTTTGAGGGACGAATACAGAAACCTGGTGCACCGAATGCATGCCACAAGGTTCCCAAATGACCCTCCGCAGGTTTTGAATTCAGAGTTGTCCTTCTCCTAGACCAGTTGCCATCCAAGGCTATAGAACCCAGTCTGTCCTGCTATTTTACCCATAGCTGGAGGGAGATGAAGAGGATACATACCTTTCCCAAGGGTATTAGCACGTAAGTGAATGCAGTGGATTAAACTGGAATTGAACTTTGCTCCAAGATTCCTCAATCCAAGAACGGATATCCATTGCTCCACCGTGCCTTATATATATATATATATATATATATATATATATATATATTTTTATGAGAAATACAGAATGTGTATTTTCCACGATGAATGTAAGGCAGTGGCCAGGCTCAAAAGCTTTTACGGTCACCAAACATTTTTGACTGATAGGGACATGGATTTATATGTTAAGTAATTACACTATAATATTAGTTATCTAATTCAGCCTTTTATATGATGTAACCTTAACTGTATGATGTACTTAGCTGTTACTAGTATTTCCAAGACAATAAACCTTCCTGAAGCCTAGTGATAAGCTTAAACATGCTCTGTTTACTCTCAACGGCAACAACCTTTCTGCACTTGACTAGTATGTCATTGCCATACAAAGAAAATGGGATGAGTGATTAATGTAAACGCCAGTATGTGAGGGACGCATGGTGAATGTGTTGCTGTATGGGAATTACTTTTTTTCTTAGAAATTTCTTTCCTATATTAGGGTGCATCTTCTAAGCCACAGTGGCTTGTAAGCTGGAAAATACAGATATATATAGAATAAAAAAAGAAACCAAAAAAAACAATGAACTCAAATAAATAAACAAATTAGCAAACCATTATGAACAAAATATTAGTTAGACTATAAAAATCAAACCAAAAAAAATCGGACAAAAAATATAGCTATAACTGTTATATAATGATAAAAAAAAGTACACTACTTAAATATATATATATATATATATATATATATATATATATATAGTCAAGAAAAATAAGAGCACTCGTGGCCTGACGATTGAATTTAGCATGAAACAGACAGTTACCTCTAAGGGTTGACTTCTATGTTCACACACATATATATATATATATATATATACACACACACACACACACACACAATCATTTATTCGAAAATTATAATATAAAAATGTTATAAAATCACTACAAAAATGGCCATTTTGTTTCAACAATTCTGGTGTCTTCTGAAGTGATGCTGTATTGAGCACTCTTTTAAGAATAGTATTTGTTGGTTATTGGAATTTATTCTGTATACACCAATCCTATATTTGGATATATATATGTGTATGTATGTATGTATGTATGTATGTATACTTTTTCAAAGGATTCTTTATTAATACTATAAAGATATTTTCTTTACTCAGACTTCTTGATCTTGCCCAGTTATGATTAATTTGACTGTTTAAGAAGAATCCCCCCCACCCCAAAAAGCAAACAAACGTTAACCCAAATGTACGTTGTGCTACCCACTTTGACTGTGCAAAAAACACATGCAAGGAGGAGCTCTTTAAGCCTGTAAATAGTCAATGATATTATCACTCAACCAATATTTTTTTTCAACTCTTACTTTCAGGTGCAGTCACACATGGATGAAGTGTTACCCCCTGCCCTGAGATACATTCATTTTCATCATTTTCTCTCTTCTCACTTTTGTACTCTCTAACGGATACATATGCACTCATGTGTATCACACACAAGCACATTTTTCTTATAACTTGTTTCAAAGTTGTTCCCTTTCATAAATTATTTTGTTAATAAATGCATTGTCATATGTTCATGTTTGTTGTATGTTAATCATTTTTACCTTGACTCACACTGAGCCTGCCAATACTCTTTGCAGGATTAATGTCCCAGAACCTGTAATTATTTACTATTGAAAGTGTTGAATTCCGTAATATAATTGCAACTAATATTTACACAAACATACATACTAGCTTCCTGCAACATGTGTACCTACAAAATAATAAATTTTGCTCACCATCAGCATAGCTGCTGCTAATCTCATTGCAACTTCTTGGTCTTAAATGTTACAGAGTTAGTAGGTCGTATGATGTATGTTTTTATCTAATTTTTGTTGTTAATAATGTTATCTTTTTGCAGTTGTATATTTTGTTTACCTTAGTTCGGGGATGAAATAAGGATATTAGAGGTTTAGGAAAGCCTTCTCTATGTATATTTCTTCTTTGGGTAAGTACTGGGGGCTGCAAATTCTTAGTGCTCTTAAATGTAATCCTATAATAATTCCTGATTTCATCTATTTACAGTGGTGGGAATAAAAATTGACAAGGTCATTCTTGTTGGTAACTTTTTTGTCAACAATAAAATAACCATGTGTCTAGATGCAATACAATGTGTTGTTACATTGCATCTAGACACATGGTTCTGTTATTAATACTCTTGGCCTCTTGCATGGTATGATGTCATAGATCTTGAACTTACAATCTGTGTCTGATATACTGCAACCATTATGATTACATATCGATCTTCTATGACAACCTAACAAACTATTACCATTGATGGTGAATATTTTTGTTTAAATGTCCATTTAACCACTCTGAAGTTGGCACATGCAAGCTGAAAGCTTAGAAAAAGGAATGACTTAAAAAATATTCAAATGTTTGACAATTGTCTTTAGTTTCACCTTAAAGCAAACATACAAAATTTAGAACAATTCAGACAAAATAGACATTTGTTGTCTGTTATATTTAACAATATATGTTTAAATAATGATCTACTATGACAATACAGTTCTATTTATTTTATATATATATATATATATATATATATATATATATAAGAGAAAGAGAAATTATATATCTATATATAGCAAAAGAGAGAAATTATATATATATATATATGTAGAAAGAGAAATATATATATATATATATATATATATATATATATGTAGAAAGAGAAATTATATATCTATAGAAAAAGAAGAGAGAGAAATTATATATCTATATAGAAAGAGAAATTATATATATATCTATATAGAAAGAGAAATTATATATATATATATATATATAAATAGAAAAAGAATATATATATATATATATATATATATATATATAAAAAAATTATATATATATATATATATATATATATATAGAAAAGAAATATATATATATATATATATATATATATAGAAACAAGAAATTATATATATATATATATATATATATATATATATATATAGAAAGAGAAATTATATATATATATATATATATATATATATAAACATATATATCTACACATACATACACAGCTAGTGATCCTTGTCTGCCCTGTTATTGACCCGCAGATCAAGAAAAGACAGTTCGTTTCCTTTGTAAATATGAAAAAAAATTTCCATTAAAAAATAATTATAAAATAAATGCAAATGATTTTAAAAAAAATAAAAAAAAATGGATCACAAAGCCATAACAACACTTCTGCATATTCTAATCTGTACATTTACCCGAGAAGTTTTATGATATCATTACACTTCGTCATGGTGGACATGTATCCCTAGAAGTGCAGCTCAAGAAGGAGAGGTTTTGCTCAGAGACTACTGAAAAAAACAAACACTTATGAGCAGACCACCAGATCTCCAACAAAACATCAATGGATGGTGCCTGCTGCTCAAGGGTTAAATCAGTAGAACTTTGTAGTAAATTTATTTTTTTACCCATGTCTTCAAATTCTTGACCATAATTAATTATTCCATTTAGTCGGTAACGTCAGTCGAATAGTGGCCACAACATAAATATGATTTCCCACGTGAATGTGCAGTTTTGCAATTAATCCTTGATTAAAATGTTCTTTTCCATTCCTGATTATCAACATTTTTAAATATTCCTCTAATTAAATGCCAGAAAAAAGAAATAACAAAGAAACAATTCTGGAAATTTTTTATAATTAAAAGTGCACGTGTTTAATATCATCTGAAGCAATCATTTAAAAAATGTACAGAATGTAGACCACTTTGCTTATTTATACATCAATGAAAGCCAAATAAATATATTAGGTTGAGTCATAAATAATCAGGTTGAGTTATACATAATTTCAGTCATAAATATTAGGATCAGTCCTAAATAATTAGCTTGAGACTTAAATAATCAGTTTTAGTCATAAATGATTAATTTCATTCATAAACAATCAGACTAAGTCATAAATATTAAATTGAGTCATAAATAATCAGGTTGAGTCATAAATAACTAATTTCAGTCATGCATATTAGGTTCATTTCTAAATGATTAGGTTGAGTCATAAATAACTGCCATACTTGTTTATCAACTTTATTCTTTGAAAATTTATGTCCAATTATATTATACAGGATGCCCCCGACACCCACCACAAAAAAATCAGGAAATTTGGTAGAGTTTATTCAATTGTTTGAATGTTTGTTGCAATTATTTGAAACAAAAGCAAAGGATAGAAATTAAGTAGCTTAAAACAAAACAAAACCAAATGTTAGATGTGGCGTTCAAACTAAAGAACGCTGGCAAAATTTCTTGGCATTTTTTCAGTCTCTAAGTTGAATGTTCTTAAATTGAGCATTCAACTCATGTTAAAAATTTGATAACTACAGCATTTTGGAACAAATGCTTAAAAAATTTATGTTCATTTTTTTTTTTTTTTTTTAGTTCATTCAGTAAAATAGTTATTTTTTTTTATATGTTAGTTATTTTTTTCATCATATACTAAATTAAAAATATCCTGTCTTTTCATGGGGAACCCATTATAAAAATTTTTTTTTTTTAAAAGTGAGGGTTAAAAGGGAGATAACTGCAGATTCAAAGTTAAAACATTATCATTGATAACTCTCTCCTTCAATTTGCAGACCGTAGTTACTACAGGGTGTCCAACAAAAAAAAAAAAAAAAAAAAAAAAAAAAACAGGAAATTTGATACAATTTATTTAATTTTTGGAATTTTTGTTACAGTTATTTGAAACAAAAGCAAAGGATAGAAATTTAGTCACTTAAAACAGAACAAAACACACAAATGTTAGATGTGGTGTTCAAACTAAAGAACTCTGGCAAAATTTCTTGGCATTTTTTCAGTCTGCAAGTCGGATGTTCTTTCTTGAAAATTTGATAACTGTAATATCCAGGAACTAAAATGGTTAAAAAAAATTTATATCTTAGTTAATTAATATGGTAAAATATATAGTTAATTTTTTTCATCATATTATAAATCTAAAATTTCCCGATTCCACAGGCTTTGATATGAAATGTTTTAAGTGAACTCTTAAATCTGGTTTTCATTAGACATAGGCAGTGGAACAGTCTAAAGTACGGTCTAAAGTAGATTAAATAAAAGGTTCAGTTCGGAAATCTCTGCAGGTTGCCCAGATTGATACAACCCTGAGGAAGGACAGAGGGCAAAAATACCGAAACTGCTAAATGTAACCAGTTTTATTCTAATCATTTCTACTCTCATATTTTTTGACCATTGAACACTTTCCTAGCATCTTCCTTTGATGTCAACTAAAATGTTCAAAATTTTAAATATAACATCAAACATCATCACCCGTCTCTTTGAATCCTGTTTTTATTATTGTCCTTTTTCCTTAGTATTAATTTCTCAGTAGCCTTCACTCTCAGTAACCCCCTTGCATCTTAGTAGCTTTATCACCTTAGTTGGGATGAAATGGAAAAAAAAAACAAAAAAAAAGTTTTATTTGGATGTTCTTTGTTTTAATTCAGATGTCGTCTCCTTTCTTTTATATCAGTGAAACTTGTGTATTTTTATAAGTAAAAGAACAACTAGATGCTTTGTTTGTTTAGCAGCATATCAACACATTATGGGTCATTTATATCTCTTGGGAGCATTAGTAATTTTCTTTGCAAAAATTTATTCCTTGTAATTTTTTTTTTCAAAAACTTATTGGTATTTTCACTATAAAAATCTATTTTTATACTTTCATAGTGCTTGATCCTAGTTTGGGTGTTAAGTATTTGCTCATAGCCGAGACCCTAACAAGGCCTTACTGCCAGATGTAGTTTACTGTCATACCCAGGACAAGCAACTAGGTGCAACCAAGACAATTATATCAATGTTCAGTATTAGCCTCTCTGCAAATCGTGCTGGAATAGGTTTGTACTTAATTTCATACCAGGGTTTAACCATTATCTTTCCTACCTATCTGTATAAACTGTGCCTCTTCCTCAGTAACTCTGTACCTCGAGTGGCTACCAGGCATTGTACAGAGTGAACTTTACTGTAGGAAAATAAAAACTAAAGACCTCCAGTGGATCTAGGTGAATTGTGACCACACAGCTGCATGCCATTTTTTTTCATGCATGGGAACAAGTTGCATCACAAGAATAGATATATAAAATAACCATTTCCAGAGAGGAATGAGGCAGTCTCTCAGAAATTACAGATGAGAATGTAAGGCCCATGTTCAGATGAGGGCTCCTTACACACACAGACATTGGCTGATAGTAACTGGTGAAGTAAATGCAATAAAATATATTAAATATGAAAGACTCAAGTCATGTGTTACCACTGGTCTATACGTTATTTCATTATAAGTTAAGATTAAGAATACAGTGGAGAGAGCATGTGACAAATAAGGAAGTTATACAATAAAAAGAAACTATAGGCTCTCCGCTTAACAATTCCGATCCATTATTTATTACAGCATCTGCATATCCAAGCTGACAGCACCTGGTATTGCCAAGGGGTCACCCATCTCGAGACTAAATAGGTTCGGCATTGCTTAACTTCAGTGTTTAATCAGGAGCCAGTGAGATTTCAACATGATGTGGTCATAAGCCTTGAAAATACTCAAGGAACCTTTTAATAAAATAAACCTCTTTTAATATCTGTCTATATTTCTGAGATTAGGTATAATGTACATTATTTACATTATTCGGACTATTGTCCTCATCTTTGTCGCCATATTTATTATGTTTCAGCCGTAGTACACTCCGGCCTTCTTCAGGTGGTTGGAATGTCGAATTGAACCCTTTATTTCGCTCACTGCGGTAGACTGTTCTAGTTCCACGTGCCATGTCTAATGGATGTCAGTTATCAGCTATCTCCTGTTATTTCCCCTCTCCAAGTTCTCTACTGCCTTTACCGGGTATTGAACTCGCAACGCTTTGGGTCCTGTCACTGAATTTAACCAACGTTTGAGGACACATGGCACAGTGGATAAAGGCGTTGGTTAGATCCACTGACAGGACCCAAAGAGTGTGAGTTCAATACCCGGTTAGGGCAGTGGAGAACTTTCAGAGGGAAAATTACAGGAGATAACTGATAACTGACATCCATTAAACATGGCATGTGGAAGTAGAAAAGTCTACCCCAGTGAGCGAAATAAAGGGTTCAGTTCGACAGTCCAACCACCTGAAGAAGGCCGGAGCGTACAATCGTTGAAACGTTTTATTAAATATGGTGACAAAAATGAGGACAATAATCCGAATAATGTAAATAATGTAGACCTCTTTTGTTTAAACATTTATTGCCACACTTATGTCTTGTAGAATATTGCCACTGAAACACACGTGTGTCTACGATTTTATTTCATATTAAATAAATAGTTACAGAAAGAAATAGACACATGACATTATTACAATTGTCTCTTTCATTTTGTGGGCTGTTTTGGAAAAAAAAAAAAAAAAAAAAAAAAAAATGGAATATGATGTCCAAATATGTCACAATGTTCAATGAAGAAAATTTGTCTTTTTTTTTTTTTTTATATAGAGTTTAATAAATTTAATTTTATTTACCAAATCAAAGAATAAGTCGTCTTCTATAGCAATTTCTAATTGCGGTATTAGCAGAGGAAGGAAAGTGCGACATGGAAATCCCTAGGTGCATTAGGAGAGCGAAAGATGCCTTCCAAAAGTTGGGCACTTTCTATAGACTTCTATAACATTGATTTGGTATAAAAAAAAATTACACAGGTCAGTTAAATGCCATCACGTGATACATGCCTCGGCGATCATGTCTCTTTCAATTAATGACTGACTAGGCAGAAGATTCTCCCAGAAGAGGTTATGTTTCACTCTACAATAGACTGGTTGACAACCAAGGCTATAAGGATACTACACTTGAGAGACCTTGAAGAAGAATGCAGCAGAAAAGGAATATTAATAATGCAGAATGTGAAAGGTTAAAGAACATAGGAGTGAAAAGATCACTTTTGTTTTGGATCAGATGGAGACGATTGACATTTCTGGAACACATGAGAAAAGGCGACTTCAAGAATTTGACGCTAGCAGGAAGTTGTGGAAGGCCATGATCGTTAATATCCTGAATGGACTTGACACAAAATAATTGAAATCAAGAAGAACAGGTTGAAACAGTAACATGCGTAATGTTAGTAAGAAAACAAACATTGCTTAATTTTACACGTGATAGAAAGTCGTGGAGGGCCATGATCGTTAACATCCTAAAGGCACATAACAAAAATATTCAAAGAATTTCTTCCAGATTTAGCAGTCAAAACAATTCCTGTCTGCTCTCTCTCTCTCTCTCTTTTGATAAAAGGACAATATAAAAGATGTTGTCCGCTCGTCACTCAGAGACAGCCTCCGCCTACCCAAGATGACCTGTTTACAAACCTAGTTGGCAGTGGATCTCTGAATGTGAAATATTGTTGATGTCAGGTTTTCAGTGAGACCTTGGAGTTGTGACATGGGGGAGGGTTGATGGCGGTGCTTCAGAAGTGGTGAAAAGAATTTCAAATTTCAAAGTAAATATCTCCTCCCATCTTGTCTAGGATAGAGGCATTCATTCTTTGAGGAGTTGGCATTGAAAGTTGGGGATGGGAGGGCGGAACGTTTTTCAGAAAACCCATGATTCTTTTTCTCCCCCTGAAGGGAATGGTCCAGACTGAGTTATTGCAAAAACAGCTCCTCCTTTTGACCTTGGAACAAAATCTGTGTTCACCTTGGTTGGGGTTAGTTTTGTCTGTATGTGTATAAAACCTAGTGAACGGATAATTTCAAATTCCACCTAAAGTCAAAAAGGCGGACATTTTTTTTTATACTAAATTTCCTCCTTCACCCGATACAAAGCTCGAGAGCAACTCAAGGTAGAGCATTACTGTTAAAATGATTATTTTTATTTATTTACTATTTTTTTTTTTTACAGTGACATTCACTCTGTACAAGGCCTGAGAGTAACTAGAGGTAGAGGCATAGGTCATGTAGATATGTGGGGAGGATAATAGTTAGCCTTAGACTTGAACAGATTAAGAGTGTAGTGATCAAGAAAAAATATCCCTTTGGAAGTCAGTTCAACAGAGCAGTGGTTTGGGGGAAGAACCCGCTCAAATGATATTTACTTAACAATGGAATATGAAGTGCATAGCATGGTGGGTCTTAGCCGAAAACGTAAGAAATACTGGAAATAACAATGTTAGTTTGTGCACTTTCCATCTAAATAGCAATACATCAGTGAAAGGTTTGCAACATTTTGTCTGTGAGAAAGAAGGAAAATAATTCATCACCCAAAAGGATGCAGAGATGTTTTTGGTCTCTATCAAAACTGGAAAGTAATAACTGAGCAGCTCCTGCCCAAATATGGCAGCAATACTCCATTTTTGGCTTGATCTGGCTATTAAGGTTTGATTTGGCTTTTGTCTGATGGCATATCAACCTCAAAGAGTTATTAAATGCCAACAAGGTTTTTATTGCTGGTAATATTTTTCAAAAATGTATTGCTAGTGATAATGTGTTGCTGGTAGAAAACATTCTTCAAAATCCATTGCTGGTAACAATTTTTTACAAAAACCTATTTTTACACTTTCATAGCCTTTTGATCCCAGTTTGGGGTTTAACTATTTACCCATAGCTGGGACCCTAACAGGTGCTACCACCCCGGGTCAAAGTGGACCTGGGAACACCAGCAATTAAGGGGTGGTTCCATGTTCCCCAAAACCTCCTGATCAGAGGCCTTGCTGTCAGATGTAGTTTATCATCTTAGCCAGGACGTGTCATTTGTGGAAGGGTCTTACCTACCTGCAGAAGTACAGTAGGCATTTTCTGAAGCCCTAGCCAACAGGGCAATCTTATAAATGTAGAGGATAGCATGAGGAGTCAGGTACTTACTGAAGCAGTACAGGGAACCAAACATTTTCCCTATATCTTTAGTGATGGATCATATATATGAGTTCCACTTGAGGTTTGAATAGAGTTTTAGGCCTAATAGTTGCTCAAAGAACGGAGCCTCCCCGAGGGAGCATCTATTCATTGTGACTGGTGGTAGTTCAGGGCCTCGGTCGGCAATGATGGAATGTAAGTAGTTTGATTTTCAAGGCATTGTATGGAGCTAGTTTTTTCTCCCCTCTAAGATGTTTGAGCTAGATCAGAGAAGAGATCAGCTTCCATTCTCTGGTCATCTGGATGAGGAATGACGTGTGGTATGAGTGAAAGAGGAGCTGGTAGGAAATGATGTTTATGAGGATAAGGAGGATAGTTAATGACTGGCTCTTCACTTGAAGTGGTTAAGAATGTAGCATTCAGGAAAGCACCAGCACAAGAGTCTGTTTGACAAAGTAGCAGTTCTTGGGAAAAGGTGTCTGGATGAAACAGATAAAGAGAAATGGAGAGAGAGATATGAACAGAGAGAGAGAGGGAGGGAGAGAGAGATATGAACAGAGAGAGAGAGGGAGGGAGAGAGAGATATGAACAGAGAGAGAGAGGGAGGGAGAGAGAGATATGAATAGAGAGAGAGGGAGGGAGAGAGAGATATGAATAGAGAGAGAGAGGGAGAGAGAGAGATATTAAGAGAGAGGGAGGGAGAGAGGAAGGAAGAGAGAGAGAGAGAGAGAGAGAGAGAGGGAGGGGAGGGAGAGAGAGAGACATAGAGAGGGAGGAGGAGAGATATGAATAGAGAGGGAGGGAGAGAGAGATATGAATAGAGAGGGAGGGAGAGAGAGATATGAATAGAGAGGGAGGGAGAGAGAGACATGAGAGAGAGGGGAGAGAGAGGCCCTGAATAGAGAGGGAGGGAGGGAGACGGAGAGGGAGACGGAGAGAGAGAGGGAGACGGAGAGAGAGAGGGAGACGGAGAGAGAGAGGGAGACGGAGAGAGATGAATAGAGATAGAGAGAGATGAATAGAGATAGAGAGAGATGAATAGAGATAGAGAGAGATGAATAGAGATAGAGAGAGATGAATAGAGATAGAGAGAGATGAATAGAGATAGAGAGAGATGAATAGAGATAGATGAAAAGCTCTTTTTGTTTCTACCAATATTTTCCTCTCTTAATATTTGCTTAGTTTATGAAAGGCATGATGAGATTGTTCATCATTCACTGCCATATAGGTGATTAGATATTCATAGCAGTTCAGCACTACTTTTTTGTTTCTAAAGATATTTTCCTATCTCTTAATACTTTGCTTAGTTCATCAAAAACAGGATGTGCAGGCAATGTAATGGGTAACAAGTCAGAATGAGAAACTGAAGAGCCAAGTTCAAATTCCTCTTGAGCTTGTTATATTCACTTATGTGCAAATACCCTTGGGGAAAAATATGAATCCATCTCTTATTCCCTCACCAGCTATGGGTTAAATAATGAGACTTGCACGTGGAATTCAATATTTTACTAAAAAAAGAAAAAAAATTCACAATCCGAAATATTTGAAAGTATCGATAAAGCATAAAAAAACAAATCTGAATTCTGAAAAGTGTTTTATCCAAGTGCTGAGAAGAAGAGACATAACTACTGCCATCTGTCAGGATTGAACTTGCGCATGCAAAGCTATATAAAGGTGATGTTGGCTTATTTTTCTTTTCTAAAGACAGCTTGTTTAAACAGATAACACTTAACACATTTTTTCTTCCATTACTTTTTTTTTTTTTTAACTTTGTCAACTTCTCTTAGAAGAGCACAATTGTAATGTCCTCCTACCCACTGCCCGCTTCACCATGACATTTTCCTCCGTTATTCGTCTATCCATCTGATATCATCATCTTTGCATTAATTGCTATGATTAGTCTAACAACAAGAAGTGCAAGAAGGCAAATTAACGCAGAGAAAACTTGCCAAGCCATCAAAATTCGGACTGATAGCTTTTGTGAAGGTAATTAGACGTATTTTTTTTTTTTTTTGGGAAATCTGAATTGGTAGAACCACCAAAGTCAATTCCTGATAACTGTCTGCAGAAGAAGAATATTTGGTGCAGAGGACTGAATCCGTTTTTTAATTGTCTGTACTTTGTTTAGAATGTCATCACATATATATATATATATATATATATATATATATATATATATATATATATATATACATACAATATATATATATATATATATGTGTGTGAGTAAGAATCTTGCCGGCATATTCTCTTTTTTGCATATTTGATTAAAGACCAAAAAAATGTTTTAATTTTTTTTTTTTTTTTTTGTTGTTTTTGAGCCATTATTTCCATTTAATTTTCAGTGGTTTCTTACAAGTGATTTACTGATGGTCCAAGATCATAGATGCATTTCCCAATATTACTTCCACAAGGTACTTACAGCAATGCGGCTGTGGATATCTTTAGAGTGTAAAGTTGTGAAAGCATCTTTATGCTTTGAAAATGTCTGGAAGTATCTTGGGAAATAATATCAAGAAATAATCTTGAATTAAAAAAAATAACAGTAAGAGTTCTATAGCCTTGGATGGCAACTGATCTACTGCAGAAAGAAATGGCAACCTACTGCAGGAAACGAAATATCACGTATAGCACATAACTATTATATTTGATTAATGTGTTTTCGATTAGTGCGTATCTTTTAAGGTATGCATTAGCTGGACTAATCGAGGGATTACTGTATATGCTTCCTGATGTGCTGTGTATTCGAGAGGATGTTCATTTTTTTTTTTTTTCCAGAAGAAATGAATGAGTGATATAGGTATGTCTTATTTTGATTCTTACGGGGGGTAGATTGAGCTCACTCTCCGGCCCATGTCTAGGGACATCTTGTCTTGTTCTTATTTTAATATTTCCCAGTAACTGTTCACTGTGTTTCCACTGAAACAACGTCTGGACTCCCCAAGCCGAAAAGTGAAAAATCCTAGAAACTTAGACAAAGTATACAAATTCTTCAAGATCTCAATCATTACTATTTGGTGAATTGGAATTTTTTTTTTTTTTCAATGAAATGGTTGACAAGTAAAAAGTAATTTTTGACCCCTTTTTTAAAAAAATTGTTCTTTATGTTAAATTTTTTCAAAGTTCTTTGTCGGTTCTTTTGCGGAGTTATACTATCCTCTAATTTTACAAGAGCCAGATAAGGATTAAAATGGAGCACTATTGTCATATTTAAGCAAGAGCTGCCTTGTCCCCACTTTCCAGTCTTGATAGAGTCCAAAAACGTCTGAGTCCTTGTGGGTGACAAACTATTTTCCATCCTCCAATCTCTGTATCACAGGCGGGATGTGGCATGCCTCTCATTGCTCTATCACTACTTCTATAGAAAATACTTGGATAAACTATATTCCCTGGTTCTGCCAGTTCCAACCTTCACTCACCATGCCACACCAATTGTAGCAAAACACCCACATTTCCTTTGTATTCCACTGATTAGAAGTTCCACTTGAACAGCTTCTTCCTGCAAACCATTGGTCTGTGGCACAGACTCCCAAGAGGATATTTTCCCCGATCACGCAATCTTAACCAGTTCAAGTCTAGTTAACCATTATCTTGCCCTCCTATACATATAAACTACCCCTTAATGTAACCTTCTACCTCATGTGGCCTCTGAGCCTTGTACAGGGTGAACCTTACTGTAATAAAAAAAAAAGTATTACTATATTCAAATTTATTTATTTTCTGTTTCTTAATACTAAAAACTTGCCTTAATTGCATTATTTTTTGTAATTTCTTAGTGATGTTTTTTTTTATGTATAAATAACTTCTTACAAAAAAAATCCCCTAGTATGCAATTTCAGTTGAATGCATTTAATTTCCGCCATTTGCAATTGAGTTATGGAAGATCAATGATGGAAATTCTTCACATCTGCTGTTAAGGAGTTAATTTTTTTTACAAGATATTTTCCTCATCTTCTCAGACGGTTTCTTTCATTTTGCATTACAAATAAAGATGAAAACTCTTATATAAAATCAATTAGATTCTTCTTCTATCAGCCATGTCCCCTCAGAATGTTGGCGATTATAACTCTCCACAATTTCCTATCCTATGTAGCTCTTAATAAATCTTGTCTTTTTGCTAACTCTCCTAAACCTCACTCCGCTATCCATTTACTCAAGTTCGTTAGGTTGATTATACATTGCTTTTCTCTGTCTCTTACCTTCAATCGGTCCTGTGAGTATCAAATTTTCCAAGCCTTCTTTCCTTATTATGTTCCCTAAAAATTTCAGCTATCTCTTCCTGATGTTACGTACAAATGTCCTTTTTGTTTGCATTTTCTGATATTTTAATACTGCTTGCATGTTCAGTCCATGCTGTTCTCAGCATCCTTCTGTAGAACCACATTTCTGCTGCTTCAGGTTGTTTCTTCATATGTGAGGAGTGTGTCCAGCATTAACAGTTCAGTACTCTTTTCTTTGTTTATAACAGAATATTCCGACCTGGGTATGACGATAAACTACATCCGTGTCCTGGTTAAGACAAACTATGTCCAACAGCAAGACCTCTGATCAGGAGGTTTTGAGGAATGTGGAACCACCTCTTAATTGCTGGTGTTCCCAGGTCCACTCTGACCCGGGGTGGTAGCACTTGTTAGTGTCCTGGATATGGGTAAATAGTTAACCCCCAAATTGGGGTCAAAACACTATGAAAATGTAAAAATAGGTTTTAATACCAGAATACTTTGTAAAAATTATTACCAGCAATACAATTTTGAAAAAAAAAATATTACCACCAATACAATTTTGAAAAAAAAAACTTTACCAGCAATACAATTTTGAAAAAAAAAAAAAATTATTACCAGCAATACAATTTTGAAAAAAAAAATATTACCACCAATACAAAAAAAAAAAAAAAACTTTACCAACAATACAATTTTGAAAAAAAAAAAAATTATTACCAGCAATACAATTTTGAAAAAAAATTATTTACCAGCAATACAATTTTGAAAAAAATTATTACCAGCAATACAATTTTGAAAAAAAATTATTTACCAGCAATACAATTTTGAAAAAAATTATTACCAGCAATACAATTTTGAAAAAAAAAAAAATTATTACCAGCAATACAATTTTGGAAAAAATTATTACCAGCAATACAATTTTGGAAAAAATTATTACCAGCAATACAATTTTGAAAAAAAATTATTACCAGCAATACAATTTTGGAAAAAATTATTACCAGCAATACAATTTTGAAAAAAAATTATTACCAGCAATACAATTTTGAAAAAAAATTATTACCAGCGACATATTTTTTGAAAAGAAAAAAAAAATTACTAGCAATAAAAATTTTGTCGGCATTAAATAACTCATTGGGGTTGATATACCGTAAAACAAAACAAACCAAAAGAATGTTTTTGTTTTTTAATACTTTGCTTAGCTTTTGGAAGACATCTTTTGCTATCCAAATCTTTTTTAATCTTTTCAAGAACTTCTTTTTCTTCTATTTGTCATGTCCTTTCAGGATATTGGCAATCATGGCTACCTACAATCTCCTGTTCTTTGTAAATCTATGATCACCAAAGTTATGAAGGGACAAGGCATATGGAAGAGAAGAGTAACTTACCTAATAAGCTTGTGTAAATTGTTGGAAGAACAAGGAGCGGGAAAAATAGTAAAAAAGACAAATTACTAAGCGCTACAAAAGATAGGAAATCACGAAGAACCATGACTGTCCACATCTAGAAGAGACATGGAACATAAAAAATTCCATTACTAATTAATCTAAGATATAAAATGTTTTCTTTAAATATCTTTCCTGTGAATGTGATATCTGTATTCAAACTGGCCATTATCTAAAGTTTACTAAGTCTTTCTAAAAGCTAGGAATATAAAAGATACGGCAGAAATATCACTCACATTTTGAAGATTTTTTTAATCATTACACCCTAAGCAAGGTGGGAAAGCCACTAGTATGCAGGGGGTTACAGAGAGTGAAATTGAAAGATTGGGTATAGCAGGGATTGAGGAAAGAATAAAATCTGAATGGGATTCAAGTTAAAATGTTTAAAATGTATGAGGTATTTCTGCCGCACCCTGTACGATAATTCTCGGTTTCTAACTTTTTAATTTGCTAATTATGTGAATTAAATTCTCGTTTAAACTGAAACTTGAAAAGTAAATTTAAAAAATTAAATTTTTGTAAAGACAAATATTTGCTGGGGTGGTAAAATTTGTAGTTGGATCTCATTTAATTATTCTTAAAAGATACAAATAATTAATTATAATTTCTGTTTTACTTAAAATTTGATTGGGCCACTTGTTTCCTCTCTCTCTTTTCTCATTTTAATTTTTTCTTCTTCTCAGAGACTGTAGTGTTATGGGCGGTAGTGTTAGTTAAGTTAGCGTGTTACTTGCTTGAAGCAATAACTTCTGATACACCCATGAAAATAAAAGGAATAGCCCAAGGTAAACAGTCTTTTTATTTTTATTTTTTTTTTAATTCTGAAAGTTTGCAATTTTGTTTGTTTGTTTTATTTCTCAAACTTTTTCATGGAATTTTTTTTTTTTTCTTTCAGATTCTTTTTAACGGTTTCTCACTTCAGTCACTCTTTCCCTACCCCTCTCTTCTTTTATATTCTTTCCAAAGATATACACTGGCAGAAACCAATTAATGCAACAATTCTGTCAGGGAGCCCTCAGGTGGTATTCTCAAGGTAGGGTTAACTCTGTAAAATCATCTCTTAATTTTCATTCGTTATTTGCTAATAAGGAAAAATTCAACCTGAAAATTGTTGGATTTTTGTTTTTTTGTTTTTTTGCAGACATCTTGTTTTTCACTTAATTTTATTTTTGATTTCTTAACGGTTTTATATATTTTTTTTATTGTTTTCAAAGTTTAGTTTTAACTTTGGAATATTTTGAAAAGGGTAAAAAAAAAAAATCTCATCTGCATTTCTCTTGTCAGTTTTATTTTCATTCTTTTTGCCTCGTTTTCATTCTTTTTGCCTCGTTTTCATTCCTGTTTAGTCTCTTTTGCTACGGCAGATTTTTTCACCCACATATTCATTAGTATAGAAATTCTTTCATTATTATTTTAATTATTATTTCTTTTTATTCCAGGCATTTTCCCCACAAGTCTTTTCTTATTCTTCTACATCCATTTCTTCATCCACATATTTTTTTTTTTTTTATTCGATTTTTTTCATTTTTCTTCTTTCTTACATTCACCATTTTTTATGTTTCCTTGTTATTTTGTTTTATTCTATTTTTCTTTATACTTTTTTTCTTTATTCTCATCCTTTTTGTCACCATTTTCTTTCTTTTCATCAGTCTTATCATTCATTTATTTTTTTTATAATCCTCATTATTTTATTTAATGCCTCCATTTTTTTTAATGTTTGAATATTTGTTTTATTTTCAATATTTTCCTACTTTTTTCATTTTTTCCTTCAATATTTTCTTTAGTTCAGCCATTTACTTTCAATATTTTTCTTCATTCCACCCTTTATTCTTCAATCTTCACTATTTTTCTTCGCTCATCCCTTTTTTCTTCAATATTTTTCTTCATTCCACCTTTTTTCTTTCATTATTATTTTTTTGTTCAGCCTTTTTCTTTCATTCCACCCTTTTCCTTTCAGTATTATTTTTTTGTTCAGACCTTTTTCCTTCATTCCACTTTCTTTCATTACTATTTTTTTGTTCAGCCCTTTTTCCTTCAATATTTTTCTTCAGCCTTTTTCTTTCATTCCACCCTTTTTCTTTCATTATTATTTTTTTGTTCAGACCTTTTCCCTTCATTCCACCCTTTTTCTTTCATTACTATTTTTTTGTTCAGCCCTTTTTCCTTCAATATTTTTCTTCATTCCACCTTTTTTCTTTCATTATTATTTTTCGTTCAGACCTTTTTCCTTCATTCCACTTTCTTTCATTATTATTTTTTTGTTCAGACCTTTTCCCTTCATTCCACCCTTTTTCTTTCAATACTATTTTTTTGTTCAGCCCTTTTTCCTTCAATATTTTTCTTCATTCCACCTTTTTTCTTTCATTATTATTTTTCGTTCAGACCTTTTTCCTTCATTCCACTTTCTTTCATTATTATTTTTTTTGTTCAGACCTTTTCCCTTCATTCCACCCTTTTTCTTTCATTACTATTTTTTTGTTCAGCCCTTTTTCCTTCAATATTTTTCTTCAGTCTACCCTTTTTTTTTCCTTTTAATTTTCCTCCTATTTTAATTTTTCATTCCTCTTTTTCCATCAATATTTTTTTCATTCTTTTTCTTTCAGTATTTTTTTTTCCATCAATATTTTTCTTTATTCCACCTTTTTCTTTCAGTATTTTTGTTCAGCCTTTTTTCCTTCAATATTGTTTTCATTCTACCCTTTTTTCTTTTAATATTTTTTCTCTTCTCCGCTTCCTATATTTTTCTTCGCTCATCCCTTTTTCTTCAATATACTTTTTTTCCTTCAGTATTTTTATTCTCTTTATCTTCCAACATTTCTTCTCATTTTTCCTTTAATATCATTCTCTTTTTTTATTGGAAATTTTTTTGTTTCCCTCAAAAATCTTTCTCTTATTTTTTTTTCATATTGCTTGATCGTTAACATTTTGTTCACACTTATTCTATTGTTACCACCATTTTTCTTCTCATTTCTTTTTTTCTATATTTTCAGTATTTTTTTTTTCCTTTCTTTAAAATGTTTCATAATGAAAAAAAAAAAAAAAATTTTTTTTTGCTTCATGTAAATTTCCCCCGTTTCTATCCTTTTTGACAAAATGTCACCATTGGCATCTCACACTGTCTTCTCCCTCATTTCATAAATCCAACTGCATGTTTCCCCTCATCTCCACATTCTTTTTCTTCTTCCTCCCCTACTCCCATTCTTTACCTTTCCTAGTAATTATCTCCCAGATAAGGCACTACTGAATGAATTTCTGGGTGTATTGCCATTGGCATTTTGTTGCCGACAGATATTCTCTACCTCGGAAAGTACAGCGCATTTATCGAAGACTCCGTTCAGATCAGAACTATTTTCAGACAAAATATCCAGCATTATTCCAGAATGTCTCAAAGAAGGAGGAGTTGATTTGTTTCATTTTTATTTTTCATTGCTTCCATCCCAGCCCAACCTATCCAAATCCTTTTCTTTCTTTCCTGTTTTATTTTATTTTCCAATTTGAGGGAAAACAGTGAAATTTTGCACAACAAACTTGTGGAATAGCACGTCGATGAGGAGGAATGATTATATCAATTTGAAAGAGTTAGGTGTATTTTGTCAGCATTAGGAGCAGATAACTCTGTGCTATTATATCTTTTTCCCCACCCCGCAAACATAATAAATATTGGGAATGAATTTAGGGAAATAGATGAAATGATAACAAAAGAAAAACGTGTGTGTGAGAGGGAGAGAGTGAATCACATAATGAAAGAAAGAAAAAAAAAATTGAAAATGTGAGTAGACAAAAAAAAAAAAAAATTTGAGAAAAATAGGGAACATTTGACAAAACAGTAGAGCTTAAAGGAGAGAAAGAAGAAAAAACAAAGAGGGAAAATGAAAGAAAAAGATTTTTTTTCTCTCTTTCTTTCACTCTTCTTTCTCATTTTCCCTTGCTTTCACCTCTTTTCTCTTCTTTTCCCTTGCATTCACATGTTTCTTGAAAGTGAAAAAAGAGACGAAGAGCAGAAAGAGAGAGGAAAAAGAAGACGAGTAAAGAGAGAGAGAGAGGAAAAAGAAGACGAGTAAAGAGAGAGAGAGAGGAAAAAGAAGACGAGTAAAGAAGAGAGAGAGAGGAAAAAGAAGACGAGTAAAGAGAGAGAGAGAGAGGAAAAAGAAGACGAGTAAAGAGAGAGAGAGAGAGGAAAAAGAAGACGAGTAAAGAGAGAGAGAGAGAGAGGAAAAAAAGAAGACGAGTAAAGAGAGAGAGAGAGGAAAAAGAAGACGAGTAAAGAGAGAGAGAGAGAGGAAAAGAAGACGAGTAAAGAGAGAGAGAGAGAAAAAGAAGACGAGTAAAAAGAGAGAGAGAGAGGAAAAAAGACGATATAAAAGAGAGAGAGAGAGGAAAAAGAAGACGAGTAAAGAGAGAGAGAGAGGAAAAAGAAGACGAGTAAAGAGAGAGAGGAAAAAGAAGACGAGTAAAGAAAGAGAGGAAAAAGACGAGTAAAGAAAGAGAGGAAAAAGACGAGTAAAGAAAGAAAGGAAAAGGGGCATGTGAAGGATGAGAAAAAAAACGAGGAAAGAAAGAAAGGAAATAAACACGAGAAAAAAGAGAAAAGAAAAAGACGAGGAAAAAAAGAGAAAGCTAGGGAAGACGTGAAAATAAAAACAAGGATATAGAAGAAAAAAAAACTATAAGTGAAAGAAAGAATAAAAAAAGGAAAACGTATATGAAATAAATAAGGACCTATAAAAAGAAAGAGAAAATATATAAAAAAAAAATTAAAGAATTGTTCTAATAGCAACTTTGTTTCATTTATATACCAACCAAATCTTATTATTTTAACAATATTAGCGTCCATTTTTCTCAATGCAATGTTTGGAGACAGCGATTATATGAATTCCCTCATTCTGTAGATCCGAGTTTAGGTTGTTTTTTTTTTCTATGGTCGAATTTTTTTTGTTGTTTATTTTGTTTTACTTTTTGTAATCTGCTGTCCATCTATAATTTGATATTTTTACTAAAATACCCAATAGTGGGTTATTGGCTATTATCGCAATATAAATATATGTTGTTTTTCATCATTGTTTTTTTATTGGTCTTTTATCCAATTTTCAGCATTTCTTTTTTTTTTTTTTTTTTAATTTTGTTTATATTTAATTGTAAATACAACGGGGAACGGATGTAGAAAGTTGGGATTATAATTAGTTATAAATTCAGATTTATAAAATTTCAAAGTCGTTTTTATTTATCCAGTCTTCTTACGTTTGCTGCTAGTGCAGAAAGCATTATTTTTCTAATCAGAAATTACACTATGTGACTATTTGTATTTACAATACATTGTTCGGACTGTTGTCCTCATCTTTATTGCCATATCCATGTCGTTTCGGCCGTTGTACGCCCCAGCCTTCTTCAGGGGATTGGAATATCTTCAAGGACACATGGCCCAGGAGATAAAAGCATTGGTTGGGTCCAGTGACTTGACCTAAAGAGTTGTGAGTTCTATACTTGGCTATTGCAGGGGTAAAAAAAAAAAAAAAAAAAAAGAACTTTGTCGAGTTAAAGGGAGATAACTGAGACACCCGTAAGAGACATGGTATGTGGAACTATAACAATCTCCCGCGATGGACGAAATAAAGGGTTCAGTTCGAAATTCCAATCACCTGAAGAAGGCCGGAGCGTACAACGGCTGAAACGTCATGAACATGGCAACAAAGATGAGGACAACAGTCCGAACAATGTAAATAATTACAATACCACATCTCAGAAATATAGACAGATATTGTTGATAAGTTGTTTGATATTAGAAGTCATGTAGCTTTCCCGATTTTGAAAGAGTTGATTTTTTTTTTCGCAGATGCAGAAATGAAGTGGAATATTTCGGAAATGATTCCTGTCTGAATTTCTTGGAGAAGGAGTATTGTCGGGATTATCTCACCGACGAGTAAGGGGGGGGGAGAAAAGACGGTTTCAAGACTTGCAACGAAAAGTCTGACGTTGCTTACAAGCGAAGTCTTCCTTGTAACGGTAACAAAAGTCAAATGGCACTCGGCACTCTCCTCTACGTAACAAGTGATCTCTACAAAGGATCTGTAGAGTAAAAGAACTCAATTTGCGACTGAAAGTAGCACCTTTTAATCTCTCAAGGTCTTGCTGAACGTGATTCTAGGTCTCGCTGAACGTCATACGACGAGACCAGAGCGTCTATAGAAATCGTCAATCCTTTGGCCCTGGTTCGGCCCGGGAGAAAAATTAATATTTTAGACGACGACGACAGAGCACATACTTCTCCCTCCCTCCCTACCCTCAGTGAGTACAATACCTTGTTCTTTTTTTTTAGTCACCACAGTAGACATTATTTACCCTCGAACTATTGTCTTCATCTTTGTTAACAACACAACCTTTCGGCTGTTTTACCCTAAGGCCATTATCAGGTTCTTAGACAGGGTGAGTTAACCTTCAGTGAATTTCGGAACCCTTTATTTAATCTATGGAGGTAGATGGTTCTCATTCCACTGTACATGTCTAAAATATTTTTTAAACTCATTTCACCCAGCAAGGGAATAGAGTCACTAAGACGCAAGATGTTACTAAGTGTGAAGAAATATGAAGATAAGAAAACATTAAGGAAAGAGAACAATAAAAAACAGGGATTACGATAGAAGATAACGATTGGCATTGATCTACAAAAATTTAAATGCAAACTTGACTGGAAAGCATGGAGCCAGAAGAGATTTTCACAAGTGAGATGTACGAGTGAAGAAACGGTTAGCATAGAACTTACGGTTGCGTTTAGCCATTTCAAATGTAGATTGATGAAACTTTTCCGGCAATCTAGCTTCTTTTGTCTTTTGTTTGAATGCTTTGTAAATGTGTAGATGGTATGAAAAAAAAAAAAAAAAAAAAAAAACAAAACAAAGCTTATGGAAAGGATTTATTGATTCATTTACAATGTTAGTAATATTTGTGAAGTCAATTTTGTCACCAATATATGCTGATATATAAACTTTCCAATAAAACAATTTGAACAGCTTAGGAAACTTAGTCCTAAACTCGGTTTTGATTCTTTTTTTTTCATCACTACATTTTCTAAATGTTACTCCACTTTCCAGGCAATAAAGCCACTAGGATGCAAGGAGTTACTGAGTGTTAGAGAATAAGAGAAAAACTACTATTAAGGAGAGAGGACAATAAAAAAACCTGGAATTAATAAGACAGAAGATAATGATTGGCATTGCATTTTAATTTTTGAAAATCAAAGGCAATAAAGCCACTATGATACAAGGGTTTACTGAATGTAAAAGAATATGAGAAAAAACTACTATTAAGGAGAGAGGACAATAAAATAACAGGAATTAAGAAAATAAAAGATAACGATGGACATTACATTTAAAATTTTGAAGAACAACGCAACAAACCGGAAGAACGTTCCACAAGCGAGGAGTGCGAGAGAAGAAACTCTTATGTTCTGGATTCTGACCTCCACGGAGATTTTCCTTTCTCACCAAATAATTGTTCCACATATCTTTTTGCAGTTTTTCAAAGAAAAGAAATTTTCTCCATTAACAGAATCATATAAACCTATAATGATTTCAGATATTGGTTGTTACATGCAAAGAGGCCCTCTTTATCAAGAATATTAACATTACGTAATCTTACATCATGTTTGCCTTATTAAAAATCATTTCACCACAAACAAGGCCACTAAATCACAGGGGCAAGCTGAGTGTGAGAGAATGAGAAAAAGAAAAAAAAATAAGGAGAGAGAACACTAAAAGAACAGGAATTAAGGTAGAAGATAATGATGGACATTGCATTTAAAATTTTGAAGATCAAAGCAACAAGCCGGAAGTTAAGCATGGCAAAACACTCCGCCTCCAACGTCTGACCGCCCCCCCCCACACACACGCGCGTCAATTCACTTATTTTTCCACACGACAAAGATCAGGAAATTGTGGAGAGCTATGATCTTGAAGAGATACAGCACATGGAAGAAGAAAGCAAACTCAAAGAATAAGTTTGGTTTGGTTTGTTTTGTTTTACGGCATATCAATCTCAATGAGTTATTTAATGCCGACAAGATTTTTATTGCTGGTAATATTTTTTTCAAAAAATATATTGCTGGTAATAATTTTTCCTTCAAAAAAAATATTGCTGGTAATAATTTTTCCTTCAAAAAAAATATTGCTGGTAATAATTTTTCCTTCAAAAAAAATATTGCTGGTAATAATTTTTCCTTCAAAAAAAATATTGCTGGTATTAAAACCTATTTTCCCACTTTAATTGTGTTTTAACCCCAGTTTGGGGGTTAACTATTTGCCCATAGATGGGACCCTAACAGGTCTTACCACACCGGGTCAGAGTAGACCTGGGAACACCAGCACTTAAGAGGTGGTTCCATGCTCCTCAAAACCTCCTGATTAGAGGCCTTGCTGCCGGATATAGTTTATGGTCATATCCAGGATGGTCAACGATCAAACGATTTTCAGGATTCCAAGGCAGAATCTGTTAAGTACACGTTCAGTCAACTGTGTATGGAATTCATATACTACTTTTAAACTTGTTTTACCTAAAGCTTTTTTTCTCATTAAGACCTTCTCAAAACGCTGCGGTTAATTCGCGATGTAAGACCCACCCTCAGTACGCATTAAAAATTTCCAGATTACTTACATTAATGCGTAATTGTACATGCTCTATTCAAATCTGGCTTGTAGCACTTAATAAATTTTGTCTTTTCGTTATTTCTCCTATACCCTGTTCCATGATTCATTTACCCAAGTGGTTAATTTGGAGTATAAGCACCAAAAAGCCCACGGTATTGAGAATGTACCATTATGGTGTGAAATTGCCTGGTTATTTCGAAAATGACATTAAAACATTGCGATCGATTACCGTTTAGAAATAATGGACAATGTAAGTTCGACTTCTTTCTCGTCGCGTACTCAGAACGTCCGCCATTACTGTCTTTGTTTACATACGTTCACCTCGAGTCGTCATGCGGCGCGTAAGCTTGACTTGTCTTGATTACTACGCAATGCGCGAAATAATGAAAAAAAAAAAAAAAAAACCCCCGTAAAATCCGATAATTAAAATAAAATAAAAATTACATGCCTGAAAAATAATAAAAAAATGGATTTTTTTCCTTTTTTTTCAAAATGTTTTTTTTTTTTTAATGATGTTTCTTGAATTTAAAGCTTCATAAATTACATTTTAGGGTGAGATTCTGTTTCATTAGCTATAAGCAGATTTATTAAGGACAATAAAGAAAAAAATACCATTCATTTAAAACTTCATTTTAAAAAATAAGCGCATTTTAAAATAACATCCGCGAAAATCGCGCAGTAATCAAGACCAGTAAGATACGAAAAGCTGTAAAAAGGCCGTTAACTAAGTAAGCTTCCGCGCATTACGACTAGAGGCAAACGTATGTAAAAGTAATGGTGGCTGAACAAAGCGAAATAGATCGAACTTATATTGATGATAAATCGAAAATGGTAATCGAGCGCAAAGTTTTAATGTCATTTTCGAAATAACCAGACAATTTCACACCAGAATGGTACATTCTCAATACCGGGGACTTTTGGTGCTTATACTGCAAATTAACCATCCAAGCTCGCCAAGTATGTTATGCATTGTTTTCCTCTGTCCCACTTACCCTCAATCTGTCCTGTGAGTATTAGATTTTTTAAGCCCTCCTTCCTTATTTGTGCCCTAGAAACCTCAACTGTCTCTTCCTTATGTTAACGTCAACCAGAATACAGTCACATCTACGTGTGTGTACATTAATATATATATATATATATATATATATATATATTTAAAGACATTTTATGTTTAACGTTCTTTTTTTTTTTTTTTTTTATAGATACAAGTATTTAAGAGAAATGCTTTTATAATAAACAATTAAATAACATTTCAGGCCGGAATTTGAAATTTTATTAGAAAATACTGTTTATTAAAAACAGAGCATTTACTTAAATACTTGTATCTATATATATAAAAAAAAAAGAACGTTAAACATAAAAATGTCTTTAATAAATAAATTGTCGGACGTTGTCCATTTCTTAATATATATATATATATAGTTGTAGGGAATGACTCCTATCCAAAACAAAATATAGAAGGAGAAAGCCAGAAGATGGAGGTCACATGGACAAATCAAAATGAGACAATATGGGCGTCAAGTTGAGTAAGAAATCACCAATCACTGGGTAGGGTCAAACAATACATATTTGTTGTGACAATTAAACAGTTATATCAATGTTGAAATCTGCCCATGAGTTCATTCAATCAAGTATTTCATCAAATACATATCAAATGGGTCAGATCAAGCTGCTTTTGAATCCCCACTGAATTTATTTCCCTTAGAATTAAATTTGAACAAGGGAATGACTCCTGTGCAAAATATAGGAGAAAGCCAGAAGATGGATGTCACATCGGCAAGATCTCCACAAATTATAACAATGATTTAAAATTAATCCTCATTTTCTAACAAACAAATGTGTGACACAGCAAGGCACGGGTAATTCGGCTAGTATACATATATAATACTAAGTAAGGATAGCAAAGAGAAAAACCTTTAAGATATTGTATTTTTTTTTTCCCCACAAATTATAGCTTAATTTAAAATCAAGTAATGGATAACGGCTCGGATTGAGGAATCGGAGAGCCGAGTTCGAATTCCAGTCGAATTCATTACATTCACTTACATGCTAATAATACCCTTGGGAAAAGTATGAATCCTCGTCTTCTCCCCCCTAGCTATGGGCAAATAGCAAGACAGACCGAATTCTGTAGCCTTGAATTGCAACTGGTCTACCGCAGAAAAATGGCAACCTACTGCGGGAAAAATCTGCCTCGTCAGTCATGTATCGAAAGATGCGTATATCACGCATGGCCCATATCTGACTGATTCTCTTTTTCCTTCTGTCGAGTGCCGTGTTTGGGCCGAATAGATTGTTTCTCCTTGGGTTCGTTACTCCTTTATCTATTAAGGTCTTATTCCTTTACCCTCTCTTAGTATTCCTCACTGAGGGATTTCGTTAAATATATAATACCGATGTCAGGATTGTAGTATCTGTTCCGTTCCGGAGGCTTTTCTCCTCTCCTGCGTTCCCCCCGTCACTGTTGCGTGATATCTGTTACGTAGCGGTGATATGACCGGCCATGACCAGCTTTGACCATCGGCCCGAGTGAAAACACTCGAGTCTCCACGTTAAAATCCGACCTTGTGTCACAACCTGACTCAATTGTCAAGTATAATCTCTATTGTGATGACTAAAAAAGGAACAAGGTATTTGTACTCACCGAGGGTAGGTCGGGAGGGGGAAGTATGTGCTCTATCGTCATCATCATCTAAAATATTAATTTTTCTCCCGGGCCGAACCAGGGCCAAAGGATTGACGATTTTTATAGACGCTCTGGTCTCGTCGAATCACGTTGAACGAGACCTTGAGAGTTTAAAAGGTGCTACTTTCAGTCGCAAGTTCAGTTATTTTCCTCTACAGATCCTTACACTATAAATTTATAATCCATGGGGTGTTTTGTAGGACCCTTGTGTATATGTGGTATTGTGGTGTGTGCAGATTTGGAAGGGGATGGATGAGTTCTTGTGGTGAATATGTAATTGTAATGAATGAATGGGTCATGATTGTGGTTAACTGGGAATAGGACAGCTAGTGAATAACCAGCCTTCTCTCCCGCCCTTCGGCCGTGTGCCACAATTTTCTATTTTTTACAAAATAAATATATTCCTCTACAGGTCCTTTGTAGAGCTCACTTGTTACGCGGTAGGAGAGAGTACCGAATGTTACCAGTCATTTGACTTTTGTTGCCGTTACAAGGTAGACTTCGCTTGTCAGCCACGTCAGACTTTTCGTTGCAACCCGACTAACTAATTTTTTTCTGCTATTTTAGGCACAAGAAAAATCTTTGGAGCTCTTCAGTAGCCACTGCTACTAGAAATATTTTGTTTTCATATTACTATAGATTAAGTACCCTAGATCACGAATATGAAAAAATAATATCAAGTTTTAGAGAAATTAATGGGAGACCAGTTCGTTATGTAAATTCATTGTAAATTGATTCACTACGGAAACCAAAACAAAATGTGCTTACTTAATAGTATCACCTAACCGCTACAAATTAATAGAGAAGTTTAAAAGATTTTAAACTTTATAAATTATTATAATTTTTTTTTAAATTGTAAAAATTAATTATTCATCGAAAATCTTTTAAGACGAGTGTCTATATGCTATATTTTTTCTGAAGACGATATTGTCTATAATATATATTTTTTTCTTAAAAGTATATATATATATATATATATATATATATATATATTTAAGACAACAGTATTTATAATATATCATTCATAAGAGCAATTAAAAGCATTTCTTACGATTCAGAGCAGATTACCTGTGACTGGGTGGAGGGGAGAGTCCCGTGTGACAAAAAATATTGATGATTTAAATTCTCCAAGGACTTGTACTTATAACTAATATAAACATTAAACCTACAAAAATAAATTTCTCGAAATTTTAATAAAATTAAATAAGTGGTGGTAACAGATGTAAAAAGATATTTTTTTTATCTAGATATCCTAAAAACGAAATGTTTCTAAAATAATTTTCATTCATTTGAAAGTTTCATTAAAATCCGACGATTACCCGATTTTTGCAAGAATTTTCAAATCAATGTGTTTTTCACCGCAAAAATAATTTCTCTTGCTAATTTATGGTCACCCGCTGACATAAGAAATTTTAACCAAGATTTCGAAGGTTCTAAAATGGATTAAAAAATTCAATTTAATAATAATAAAAAAAATCCTTTGGTCTTTCGTCTTAATAATAAAGATTGTTACAATAGAACATTTTGGTCTCTCTGCAAAATGATTACGTGGCGGGCTTGGGCAGGTGAATGGCGGAGCGTGGTCTGGGGAGTTAGCAGAAACACAAAACCTATTGAAAGCCACAAGATATAGGGGAATGTGGAGGGCCATGATCGCCTACGTCCTGAAAGGACACGGCACATAAAAAGAATCAAAATTCATATTGAATACAGTTTCTTTTTACAGTGTAACCCGGATATAAGAGATTTTCTCTGGTCCCAAATTAGAGCCTGTGTTAATGTATATAAAATGGACCATACCCGGATATAAGAGACTTCTTCTCCGGTCCCGACAACTCTTATATCCGGGTTACACTGTATTTTGTGAGTTTGAATATGTATTCTTTTGCATGTTAAAATATTTTCTTAGATGGCGAAATAAAAAGAAAAAAAACGCAAACGGATTTATTAAAACGTAACAGTCAGATTTTCAAAATAGGACTGCTATTTAAATAAGGTATGGTGACTGAACTCATACAAAAAGTCCTACTCAAATCATACACGAAGTTATTTACATGTAGAACTATTTAAATTAACTGACCCCATCGTTAAAAAAGCCCCCCCCCAAAAAAAACAGGAAGAACTTTTTTAAATAATTCGTGTAGATTACTAATTCGTTACCTTATACTTGTCTGTTTGCAAAATGATTACGTGGCAGGCTTGGGCAGGTGAATGGATTACCAATTCGTTAGACCTTTTTCTCAACATTTGCCAGAATAGAAAATATTTTAAATCATTTTATAAGTGTTGATCCTGTTCGGAATATAATTTAAAACCAGTAACAAATCGATCGCTGAATTCATAAAGTTACATATATATCACAAATTTCAAACTGTTACTATTACGAATTTGCTGGGGGGGGGGCACACAAAATTAATGGCAGTCTAGAAAAATTACTCCCCTCCCAAAATCGTCCCTGTTATTTGCGGGCGGGCCTGTTACTCTAAGTAGTGTCTACAGAATTCGAAGATCCAGGACTTTTCAAATCAACCATCTACTAATCATTAAAATCAATCAATTGCCCAGCTAAAGCATAAATTTAGTTACTACAATTTATTTTTCCCACCTGAACATTAGACGCAAATCACCCGAAAGGTTATTATTTTTACATGGCTTGTTCATTTTCTTTTCTTTTTTTTTAATGTATAACGCAAAATTTAACAAAGACCTAAGGAAAATACGATGAAAAGAGCAAGACCAAGCGACTTACCCGCCAAGCAGGAAAAGTTTAAAAACTGGCGGGAAAAATGCGACGCTATTAAATAGGAAGACGAAGATCGCACTAAATGTAAAACCAATTTTGATTGGCTGAATTCCCTAAAATCAATATTATAAGCTTAGACCAAATTTCGCGGATTCAGTGTAGAGAGGATTTCTGTATTTTTCACAGAAATAAATATCGTGTAGAGAGGATTTTCTCCCCCTGTAGCCCTCTCCCCCAAACAACAACAACAAAACACACACAAAAACAACAACAAAATAACAAGCACCCCACAAAGTGGGCGCGGGATGCCTTTTGTTGTTTTGGATGCGGTTTTTCGTATTTGCTATTACATCGAGATGTGTACCGTACACAGTGTACGTGATCATCTGAGTGTTTATTGGAGTGAGTGTGTCACTTATTATCAAGACTCGCATTATTTTCGTCTAGTTAATTGATATTTCTACTACAGGATTTGTTGCAGGATGCTTCTCTGTTTCAGTAAATATTTTTAGTCACAATTGTGTTGCGGTATTCAACGCCTTGGATCGTAAATATTTACGGGTTCCTGGAAAATTTATTCCGTAAACAATATATGCGGACTCAGTGTTAGTCCAAGTAAAAAAAAAACATAGTAAAATAAAACAAACAATGTATGTATTTAAACAAGGAATAAGGCATTTGACAAAAGAAAAAAAAAAAAAAACATGAAAAAAAGCTATGATGATAATAATAATGATAATAATAATAATAATAATGTGCTAAGTATGTGTGTGTGCGCGCATGCGTAACAAGTGTGTGAGAGTACAAGAGAGAAAACCATGAAAATGAACGTGTCCCAGTGAGAGACACTTTACCCACGTGCGACTACATCTAAAAACCGGACTTAAAAAGCTGTAAAAGAAAATAGGGAGATAAATGCGCGCCTTTAAATAGACTTAAGGACCGCCTTCCCTCTAGAGACTTTTTTTTTTTAAATAAAGTCAAGTAGGATAACCCTCAGATTTTTTTTGGGGGGGTGCTTCTATTACTGATACTGTTTTGTTTAGTTTTTATAAATAATTATAGCATCGTAATTACACGTCGAGGTTAGATTTTAAAATTTGTTATTTTTATTCTCCACCCCCGACATGCAATTGTACATATGGGAACCAGTTAGGAGTTCATAGAGAAATTGTGGTATTTTAGTGATTGTGATAATGATTCTATCTATCTATCTATCTATCTATCTATCTATCTATCTATCTATCTATCTATCTATCTATCAAAATCTGTTTATCTCTCTTTCTCTTTCTGTCTGTATCTCTCCCCCTGTCTGTCTGCCTGTATCTCTCTCTCTCTCTCCACCCCCGACATGCAATTTTACATATGGGAACTAGTTAGAAGTTCATAGAGAAATTGTGGTATTTTAGTGATTGTGATAATGATGGTATGCTATCTATCTATCTATCTATCTATCTATCTATCTATCTATCAAAATCTGTTTATCTCTCTTTCTCTTTCTGTCTGTATCTCTCCCCCTGTCTGTCTGTCTGTCTGTCTGTATCTCTCTCTCTCTCTCTCTCTCTCTCTCTCTCTCTTTCCACCCCCGACATGCAATTTTACATATGGGAACTAGTTAGGAGTTCATAGAGAAATTGTGGTATTTTAGTGATTGTGATAATGATGGTATGCTATCTATCTATCTATCTATCTATCTATCTATCTAACAAAATCTGTTTATCTCTCTTTCTCTTTCTGTCTGTATCTCTCCCCCCGTCTGTCTGTTTGTCTGTCTGTCTGTCTGTCTGTCTCTCTCTCTCTCTCTCTCTCTCTCTCTCTCTCTCTCTCTCTCTAAAGTAACACATTATGGGGTTATAAGGTAAAACGATGTTTTGCTATGTGTCTGAGATAGTTATAGTTTTTTATTTCCAATGTGTACCAATGGTTTGTTTTTGAGTTCAAATAAAACGCCAAGATTTAAAAAAAAGCTGATTTTCAATGCTAAAATATACATCACATATGAACGACTGGCGAAACACAATCTTCTCATCTTTTTTTTTTTTTCTCCTTTTACCAGACTAGTTTAAGCTCAATAAAAATCTATGATTTGGCCATTGTCAATTTGGGACAGGTGGTGGTTGGGGGGGGTGTGCATGTAGACCTGCCCCCCCGCCTCATTATCTTTCTTAAGGGTGGGATTATCAGCCCAAAGCAAACTGGAGTGTGGTGTTTTTAAATGCCCTGATAGTTGCTAAAAACATTCATTCTTAACATTGGCATTAATGTATAAAAGTGTCTGGCTCTAATCTGATTCCCCCCCCACACACACTCTCGCCAACAACCTCCACCCACCCTAGCATCAACTCATTAGCATCATTGGCCAGAACTGCTAAGAATTGTAACCTTTGATGTGTTGTAGTTCTGAAGAAGATGAAAGAGATTATTAAATGAAAAAAAAAAAATGATGAAAAAAATTAAAAGAAACATTTTTAAAAAATGGGGGGGGGGTGACTGCGAGGATAAAAACCAATGAAACGAGGGAAAAAGAAATGAGAGAAAAGGAAGAAGAAAGAAACAAAAAATGAATTAAAAATGAATTAAAATAACCAAATAGAAAACCAATTCTTTGTTTCCTATTTGGTTATTTTGGGAATAAAGGAATGAATGAATAAAAGAATGAAAGAAGAAGATAAAGTACAAAAAAAAAAAAAAGAATGACAGAATGAAAGAATAAAAGAATAAAAGAGTAAAAAATGAACGAACGTATAAATGAAAGAATGAAAAATAACAAATTAGAGAAGAAACGAATAAATGAATAACTGAATGAAAGAATAAAGAAAGAACGAATAAGAGAAAGAACGGAAGTGCAAATAAAAGAAAGAATGAATAAATGGAAGTATAAAAAAAAATGAAAGAATAAAAGAAAGCGACAATGAATTAGAGAAGGAACGAATGAAAGAATAAAAGAATGTACAAATAAATGAATGAAAGAATAAATAAACATCACGAATAAAAAAAAGAAAGAAAAGAACGAAACAATAAAAGAAAGAAAACGTAAATCAAAGAATGAAATTATAAAAGAAAGAATGAAAGACGGAATAAGAGAAAGAAATAATAAAAGTAGAACAAGTAAAAGATTGAATAAAAGAATAAAAATGAATGAATAAAATAAAAGAATAAAAGAATAAAAGAAAGAATAAAAGAATATATAAATCAATGAAATTATATAAGAAAGAAAGGACGTATAAAAGAAAGAAACGAGTAAGATAAAGATCCAATAAAAGAATTTAAAAAAGGAATAAGAGAAAGAAAGCATAAAATAAAATATAAATCAACGAATGAAATTATATAAGAAACAAAGAAAGAAAGTAAGGAAAAAGGGGGAAAAGGACAAGAGAAAGAAATGACGAAAGAAAGAAAGAATGATGAAGGGAAAGATTGAATGAAAGAATAAAAAAGAATAAATAAGAGAAAAGAATAAATAAAGAAAAAAACCGAAAAAATAAAATGAAGAATGAATTAAAAACAGAAAACATAAATACAATAAAGCTCGAATGACGATACTGAAAACTGTTTTTTTATATATATATATATATATATATATATATATATATATATATATATATAAAGATTGGATAGCATCATATCAATAAATAAAAGTCTCCAACGTTGGACATTTTAATCCAGACGATCTTTTAAAAACATGATCAAGAAATTCACGTTCTTCTCCCGCCACGACTTACTTTCAATTTTTAAAAAATTTCTTAAGATGTATTTTTCTTTTTAATGATTGAAAATTGTGGCAATTCTTTGATGTTACATATTTATTTATTTTCTGAGGACGAAGTCCTGGGGAAGTGCCATACTTGGGTGGGTTTAGTCTTTAGCGTGATTAAATTAAGATCGAAAGTTTAATCTGTTAGTTAATTCTATCTGCTCTTTAATTTTTGTTTTTCTCCAAAGGTATTTTTTTTATTTAGTTGCTATTTTTTCTGTCTTTTTGTTTGTTATTTTTTTTTGCAGTTTCTTTCTTTTTTTTTTTGATTTTATTGTACATTTTTTTGGCAATATTACAATTTTATTTCATTTCGTTTCTGACCATTACTAGTTGACGCTTTTCCAGTATTTTTTTTTCAGATTAATTTGCTGTTTTCACTTCATGTTTTTCATTATTTAAGGTAATTTTTTTAAAACTGTTTTTGAGTTTTTCTTGTTTATCAGTTTTATTTATTTTTCAATTATTTTAAAAATTTTTTTTATATAAACTGATTTTTTTATGATACAGCTGCAGTCTTCACACAATAATTTAAGATAAAGTTGTTCTTCAGTCATCACCATTCTCCAAAGACCAAAAGTAATTATTAATGAATTGCAGACATCTTCATTCAACGCTGTCGAAAAGAGAATCAACATTTCCGTAGCCAGATATGTAAGATAAGGTGACTTTTTGTTCTAAAATCTCCATTGTGTAATGATTGCTCTATGTGATTGGGTTAAATGTAAGTTCAATGGCAAGGAATGAGGTTATGTTGAAAAATAAGTAATCATTGTGTAAATTCGCTCCATTTTTTATTTTAAGGTCACTGAGTTACTGATATACCCATATCTATATATATGAACTCTCGCTCTCTGTCTGTCTGTCTCTCTCTCTTCTCTCTCTCTCTCTCTCTATATATATATATATATATATATATATATATATATATATATATATAACATGTAGCATACTTACGGACAATAATTCACATGAATACGGTAGTAGATACTGTATGTTGGTCTGCAGTTGGAGATTCGTCTCCAGCTGTGCTGGTCAAACTCTTTTCCTCCGGACAGAGAGGATCCCCAGACGAAGCTATGTCGAAGGGCAGAGTCACGTCTCGGGAAACAACTATCCGACCCCGTTTTATACGGGGTCTACGGAGTATTTTTGGCCGAGCCTACGGGCTCGGATACCCCACATTAAATTCGGCTTTGTGACACATCTGACTGCCTGGGACGTTTAGTAGATATCCTGCAGTTGGAGATTCATTGTAGAATTCACTTGACTACTTCTACGCGCCGCTGGCAAAACTTATATGTGTTGTTCTTGTCCTAAGTATTATAATTCATTACCAACTTCCGTTTGATTATTCTATTCAGTATCCTTCCTTAAGTTACATATCTATCTATCTATCTATCTATCTATCTATCTATCTATCTATATATATATATATATATATATTGGATTCTCTCATCCTTTTCGATATATAAGGATGAAGCAGCTCAGTTCCTAGAAACCAACAGTCAGACAACCCACGCATATCATTTGATTAGAGTGGTGAAGCATTGTACAGAACCAACCACACTTTTTGGAAAAGCCGAATACAGAGAACTGGTGCACAGTAAGCTAATATGTACCCAGACGACACTCCGCAGATTTTGAATTCTGAGCTGTCCTTTTCCTAGACCGTTCGCCACCCAAGGCTATAGAACCCAGTCTATCTGCTATTTACCCATAGCTGTGGGGTGTGGGGAGAAGAGATGTATTCATACCTTTCCCATATAACTGAATGTAATGAATCCGACTGAAATTCGAACTCGGCTCTCCGATTCCTCAATCCGAGCCGCAATACATTTTTCTACTGTGCCTCTCTCTCGCCCTTCCTCCCTCTCCCTCTCCCTCCCCCTCTCTCTATCTCTCTCTCTCTCTCTATATATATATATATATATATATATATATATATATATATATACCCCACGTCGACAGTACGACTAGGAGTTCCATACACTATGCAATCATCAGGTATAAATGAACTGGTTGTTATATGGTTAAAATTTCTGGGTCTTACGGTGTTAGCTGGGCAAATTATAATTATTAGTAACTATTTAATTGTACTATAATTTAAATTTAGATTCAAACTTACACTTATAATTAAAAATTTTAAATTCCAATTTCAATTTAAAATTTAAACAGTGGGGAACACTGGTATCAGTATGCGTTAAAAGGTGTACATACAATGTCTCAAGGGGGGGTAACTCTTTTTTGCCTGGGGGTAAACCACTTAAAAAGTGATATCGATAATAAAAACAACAATAGAATGCAACTGCTGAAAAAGACGACCTGCCCGCTGAACGGCAAGTGCACGACCAAAGGCTTAATATATAGAGCTAACATTAAACATGATAGCGAGGTCAAATCCTATTTTGGTTCAGTTGAAAAATATCAGGAAATATTAAATATAGTAACGGCACTGACCTCTATAATGTTTTCTGTAAAATAAAAAGCGGCAGTAGAAACCCAACGATTACATGGGATTATGTAGCAAAAGCCAAACCTTCAGCGGAAAAGGTAATAAATGTAATTTATGTCTTTTAGAAAAATTATCATTCTAAATTATATAGATAACCCTAATTTGCTAAACAAAAGGAGTGAGTTCATGATCACATACATACATAGAAATAAATACCTACTCAAGCACGTTGACCCAAGTTAATATAGTTTTTTTCTCATTCGGACCCCACATATACTATTATTTATAGTATATGTTGAGTCTGAAACAAAACAAGACACTACAAACACAACCCTACTAGAAACACAAACTTACTACATATAGACACAATCAGACATGTATAAGTATTTAATCGCGATCAAACAAAAAAACAAATGGCAAAAGAAAAAAGAAAGGAGCAACTAGATAACACACCAATCACCCATTAAAACACACACCAAGCTGATAAAGGAGTATGCAGACACACAAATATCAGAAAATATTAACAAAAAAACAAACAAAAAAAAAAACAGCATACATACACATACAAGCACAGGCACCTAACCATGACCTAAAAAAAACAAAACAAGCAGCCATATACACCAACACTGTAAAAAAGGTCAGCTCAACACGGTATCGGTTCGGAAAGACCTACGTTAAAAATCGGCGTTGTGCCACATTCCGCCTTATTGGGAGCTTGGTTAAATACCGAGATGTCAATAGCCTTGAAGAGTGAAGGCATTACAACAATGCGCTCACAAAAATTCGAAGTCGGCATGACTGAAATAACACCACTCAGTTAAGTGACAAGTTTCTCCACATTAATTCTATTAATGCTTTATCCTTACCTTTTGACATCGAGCACGTTAAGACAAAAACCTGTTTGCCTAAAATGACTTCCCACCAGTAAACTACGGAAAAGTACCAACATTTAGCACCTAACTCTCTTACAATTTAATACTATATATATATCATAAATTAATTAAGTAAAATGCAGTCAAAAAGCGATCACCACAACACAAAGCAAACACCAAGAAACCCCATACCACTTAAGTAATAACAACACCCATTAAGTGAAAAATCACACAAAGATATCAAATTACACCCAACCGCGCATAAATACGGCAAATTTGAGAAATAGCAAGACAACAATCCCTGAAGAGTGAACATGTTATTTTGATGTACTCACGAAACTACGTAGTAGGCATGACTGAACCAACACCACTCAAATAAGTGATAAACTTTTCCAAATTAATTCTCTCTCTATATATACTCTAACTATATGTCCCTTTCTCTCTCCTCCATCTTTCTCTTTCTCTTCACCCCCTCTCTCTGTCTTTCGATATATATATATATATAGTGTATATTGAGTGCTGGTAGTAATGAAACACTGCTTGATGTAAAGTAACAGAGCAAAAAAAAAAAAAAAACAGTGGGGAGTTACACAAGCGAGAAGTGCGAGAGAAGAAACTATTTGAATAGAACTGACGGCGCACACACACACACACACACACACACACATATATATATATATATATATATATATATATATATAGTAATTTTTATTTCATTTCGTCTATATACCGGTAGACAAAATAAAAAATACTGTTAAAAAAATGAATGTAGCCTCTGCTCAAGTCAATAGGTAATGCCACCGAGACGCTAGGGGTTACTGAGAGTGAGCTAAGATGAGAAAAGACAATAAAAGAACAGTATCCAGGAAGACGGGACATGGCGTTTATTGTTTCATTTAAACTTCGGAAGATTGTAGGTGACATCGCAGCAAGTAACCGGGAGACATTTTGTTGTAATGTAATGTCCCACACTCCCTATCATCTATGTGGACTAACTATATTAGTAGATTTATATAGTAAACACAGGATATACCTGGCGGACTTGCCTCAAGAATTAGTTGGAGATTCGTCTCCAGCTGAGCTGGTCGAACTCTCTGCCTTCGGGTAGAGAGGAACCCGGACGAGGCTACGCCGAAGGGCAGAATCTCGTTTGGGGTGGTAGACGGCTGCCCGGCCCCGTGTGTACGGTGTTTACGGGGAATTTTTGCCCGAGCCTACGGGCTCGGTTTTGCCCCGCATTAAAAAACGGCTTTGTGCCAAATCCTGCCTCGCTGGGAGGTAAGGTAAATAACCTTGCTTCGGGAAATACTAGAGTGCTAAACGATTCCCTGTCTTTTAGTAGTGTAATCTCTTTCTTTCATCTACACCCGTTTTGCTGTTCCTTTCACTCAAGTACCACCTTTGTCTGTTTGTAACCTGCTCTAAGGATACAACACATTTCTACAGGCGAAAAGTGTAAGAGAAGACACTATTAGGATAGAACTTGCGGTTGCATCTAGCTATTTCAACATTAAAACGATGAGAACTGGTTTCTAGTCTAGTGCTATGTCTAAATTCATGCTGTCACGTTATCACGGAGGAAAAGCTCATTAGAATTATTGTCATGAAAATATTTATTGGCTGCAACGGCGATTGAAAAGTGACTGAAGCTGAGATGTCAGGTCAGGACCAATAAAATCACATACACTCCTTTGGATGGTGTCAAGAATCTCGAGATATATAGCAAGAGCACCAGACCAGATGTGGCAGCAATATCTGAAGCACGGACGAATTGTAGAGTTATAAACGTACAAAGATGGATTTTGTTGAGAGAAAATCGTCCAGTATGACACAGAGAATCGATTCAATATAATCACGCCACTTCATGTCACCGAAAAACATGGGACCGAGAAGGCTGAAGGAGTCGCCCTCCTGGAAGATAGACTCAACAATACTGATATGAGGCGAAAAGGGTTCTCTATGCGATTTACAGGCCGAGGAAACTAAAATCAAGCAGGCGCGGAAATTTAAATATCTGGGAAGTATTCTGACAGAGGACGGTAAGTGTGACGCTGAGACCCGAAGACGTATTGGAATGGCCAAAGACGCATTCCAAAAGCTAGGCAGAGTATTACGAGACAGGAGGATATTGTTGGTAACAAAGAAAAGCCGACTGTCCATAGATGGGAAGGGATTATTTTTATTTATTTATAAAACGACTATAGTAACTACTAGTAATTATGGCAATTATGTAAATGCTATAAACATGTATATATGGCATAAAGAAATATATACTTAATCAAAATAACAAAAATAATAGATTTCTCACAGCTATTTTCTCACACATGCGCTAAGGTATCAAACTACAAAACCTCCTACAGAGGGTGGCAAAGGAGAGCGAGAAGAAGGGACTAAGTATAAACTACAAGAAGACAGAATGCATTGTCATCAATAAAAAGATGAGCCCGAAAGGCGATTTACAGGTCGAGGACACTAAAGTCAAGCAGGCGCGGAAGTTTAAATATCTGGCAAGTGTTCTGACAGAGGACGGTAAGTGCGACGCTGAGATCCGAAGACGTATTGGAATGGCCAAAGACGCATTTCAAAAACTCGTCGAGAGTATTACGAGGCAGGAGGATTTCTTTAGTAGCAAAGAAAAGAGTACTGAGCTGCTACGTGACATCTGTCCCCCTTTACGGCAGAGAATATTGGACGGTCTTCCCAAACACGAAGAAACGCGAGGCAACGGAGGTACGGTTCTACAGAAGGATGCTAAGGATATCATGAACCGAGCGTGTGAGCAACGATGAGATTTTGGAGAGGGTGAAAACAAGGAGGAAACGACGCTGAGAACCGAAGACGTACTGGGATGGCCAAAGACGCATTCCAAAAGCTAGGCAGAATATCACGTGACAGGAGGATTTCTTTGGTAACAAAGAAAAGAGTACTGAGCTGCTACGTGACATCTGTCCCCCCTTTACGGCAGCGAATGTTGAACGATCTCCTCAAAACTGAAGAAGAGAATCAATGTAACGAACGTATGGTTCTACAGAAGGATGCTAAGGATATCATGGACCGAGCGTGTGAGCAACGATGAGGTTTTTGAGAGGATGCAAACAAGTAAGAAGCTTATACTTAACATCAGGAAGAGGCAAATTAAATTTCTGGGACACGTAATGAGAGAGAAGGTTTGGAGAATCTGATACTCACAGGGTGGATAGCGGAAAAGAGAGACAAGGGAAAGCAACGCGTGACATACCTAGCGGCCTTAAGCAAGTGGATTGACAGAACATGGACTGAGGGAAGTAGCAAAGAGACAACACTTATTGAGAGCTACAAAGGAAAAGGAGACGTGGAGAGCCATGATCGCCTACGTCCTGAAGTGACGCGACACGTAAAAAGGAAAAAAAAAAAAAAAGAACCTGATTAAAAACAGCAGTTTCAAAATAAATAAATAATGATTACAGACCCTGCCTATATTTAAATAAATCTGGGAAAAGTTTTGAGTTACTAGCCGGTGTTGGGTAATTTTATTTTAAAAGAAAGTCTTGGAAAATAAAAAACACATGTCAATAATCTGTTGTTAAACGTATGAAGATCTGTTTTTTTATTTATTTTTTTATTGTTTTCACTTTAACTTGCTATCAAAGATAAAATAAATGCTCAAATTTCGCAAGGACATAAAACAAGTGTAAATATTTGTGAAAGGCATATTTTTTTTTTGTTGGTTTGAAGGGCTGACATACTTTTTTTTAGGCTTATATACAAAAGAAAGTCTTTTGCATCTGCTAATAAGCTAAATTACCACCCATTTTTAATTAATCAACGCAAAGATCCATTTATTAGTGGAACCTCGGTTTACGAAATTTAATTCGTTGCTGAAGCCCGTTCGTAACTCGAAATGTTCGTAAACCGAAACTATTTTCCCAATAGGAATCAATGTAAAATGGATTAATTCGTTCGTGGTCCCAAGATGATTGCTTGTTTAAACTTTAACGGTACTTTGTGCACAAGTTTATACACAAAACTAATGAAAATAATTAAATCTAAGAAAAAAGAATAACTTAATGCTAAACAGATAAAATATAGACAAACACTTCAATTTTACCGTACCTGTAATTAAGAGAGTTGATGGTGTAAATGGAAGGAGAAGGAAAGAGATGTTATTGTTTGGAAAAGGGGGCAGGAAAGACTGACCGTCTCTTTATTTATAAGAATAGTATAGATCCTTGATTTTGCCATATGAAACTGAGTAGGAAGAGACAATATCAACAATTGTTTTTCTCTTAACTTTTCTTTTTCCTTTACCAGTATCACTGCTAGCTTTCTTTGGAGCCATGACTGAGGACTAATAAAGAGAAGAAAAAAAGGCACAGTACAATACACGAGTATATACACCTCAGCGTGGTGTAATGGTTAGCAAGCTTGTTTCGCTAGATCAGTTACTACTGAAAAGTGAGTTCGATCCTCACTAGGTACCCCACACTTTCGGCCTTGTGCCACATCTAAGCTACGCTTAGAAAATACCTACACGAATATATACAAATTGGCGATCAACTAAGAAATAATTCCGTTTGGGTTAACTCGGTCCGGCTCGGTTCAACAATGTTGTTCGAGAACCGAAATTTTGTTCGATAACCAAGGAATTTTTCATCTCGAATTTTCTATTCGAAAACCGATTTGTTCGACATGTGAGACGTTCGAGAACCGAGGTTGCTCTGTATTTGAAAACAATAAAAATAGACATATCAGCAGCAGCACGGCATTTAACGCACTTTACGATAATTTTACCAATAATTGTTCAGTATTATTATCAATATTAACGTTATGAAATTATTCTTGAAGAAAGAACGTGTGCGACATGTCTATTATTTTTCAAACTTAACTTTCATACTTAACATCAGGAGGAGTCAGTTGAAATTTTTAGGGCACATAATGAGGAAAGAGGGTTTGGTAAATCTGGTCCTCACGGGATGGAATAGAAAAACTGAATAAACACTTACAAAATATTCTTTATCCGCTATAGTCAAAGGTAATAGTAATATTAGCCGTTTCCTTATAAGGAAACATTCGGCATTCATTGACCGAGCAGCCAGTGATACTCGAGTTACGCTTTCCTTCATTACTTGGTCATCGTGCTGGGATCAAAGTATAATATCCGTTCTTCTAATCTTTTATGGTAATATTAGTTGTTTCCTTATAAGGAAACATTCAACATTCATTGACCAAGGAATCAGTGCTACTCGAGTTACGCTTTCCTTCATTACCTGAACTTCTGGTTGGGAGCAAAGTGTAGTATCTGTTCCTAACGTCTCTAAAGGTAACAATAATATTAGATGTTTCCTTATAAGGAAACATTCGGCATTCATTGACCGAGCAGCAAGTACATTTAGAGTTACGCTTTTCTTCATTCCCTGGTCATCAGGTTGAAATCTGTTCTCTTCATCTCTAATGGTAACGATAATATTAACCGTTTCCTTATAAGGAAACATTCAGTATTCACTGACAGAGCATTTAGAATTCCTGGTGAACGAAATTCGCAAAATCCATATCTTAAAACAATTTTTCAGGAAAAGAGCTTTCTCAATCCCTGTCGCTGTTAATGGCCGTTCCAGTATTAGGGGTGGGGGAGGTCCTTCCTTGCTTTTTGTTTGGGGTTGAGTCGAATGTCAGTATTTTAGTCGGGTCATTATTTTCTCTCGGATCTACATGTGCTAACCATTTTAGTTCTTGCTGCTGTTAAAAGTCCTCAAGTCATTTTGTTTCTCTTATCTGGTAAAATTCTTGGTTTGTGATCCTGTAGCGCCGGACCACGAAGTTTGATGAAGGATAGTCCTCGCTGAGGCTGACACACGCCATTCGCTGCAAGCTTTTTCAACCATCAATCCGATAAAGCAGTTGTATACAGCCGACAGTTTAGATCTTTCTCCACGAATTTGGCGCAATATATGGCATTCATATAAAAGACAAGATCTGGCGAAGATATTTAAAACATGACTCAAGTTTTTGTATGTTAAAGTTTTCATTTTGTAACAGTTTGCAGTGTTGGGTGGAACTACACTTAGAGCAATCTATTCCATGTTCAATTTCCTTATCTGATATTTATACCAAATTTGTAGCAACTGATCGATGGTATTTTAACTGTTTAGTATTTACTAATTCCACATCCTGGATTGATATGAAAGATTCAGTGTAAGAGCCATCATTACTTTCATTACCAAATTATTATATACCATCATTAATATCTATCTATCTATCTATCTATCTATCTATCTATCTATCTATCTATCTATCTATCTATCTACCTTAGCATATATTTTTCTCTCTCTCTCTCTATCTCAGTATATTTTCTTTCTTTCTTTTTTTCTTTCTGTCTGTCTGTTTATCTAGCATATATTTTTCTCTCTCTCTCTCTCTCTCTCAGCATATTTTTTTTCTTTCTATCTATCTATCTATCTATCACAGTATATTTTCTTTATTTCTATCTATCTAAGGACTTTCTTTATTTCTATCTATCTAAGGACTTTCTTTCTTTCTTTCTTTCTTTCTTTCTTTCTTTCTTTCTTTCTTTCTTTCTTTCTAAATAACAAGAAATATCTCAAGTTGACGTTAAAAATGACCGCAAAACATTGTTGGTTTCTTTAAGTATCTAGTGTACCCGTGCCGTCAAAACTGACGGCAAGAAGGAATGTAAATAATACGCATTATATTTTGAGTAATTTTTGTTTAATCCAAGTACAATTTTGTAATTTAAAATAGTTTGTTGTTAACAATTTATAAACACCTAAGGAAAGATGTCCGTATATTATCCTCCTAAATGTTGCATATTTAAAACCAAAATTATGCTTATTGCAAAAGTTTCCAAAGTATATTTTTTTCGTGTAAACTTTGGAAGGTCTGAGTAATCCTTGACAGTCGGTGGATTCAATCTGTAATTTCAGAGTCTGCTTATTTCTCGTCCTTCTTAGAGCAATGTATCATCAAATATTTTTTTAATATATTTTTTTTCTCGAGCTATTATCAAATTCCGCAAGATATGCTCCGAATCTTAACATGAAAAACTGCATTAAAACTATCGAAGTATTTAATTGTATAAGCTTTTAATTGTTATCATAAATAATATAAATGAAGGATGTAGTTTGAATAAAAAAAAAAAACTCTTTCGATGACTAATGAATTATTAGAAGAATTGTTCCTCTCCTCATTTTATTATAATATTTAATGTTTAAAATGAATTTCTAAAAATAAACAAAGCATTCCTGAAGAAATATATGGTGTATAATATATACGAAGCCTTTTCGATAACGATATCATTACGCGCCAACGGGACCGAGTGAGTCATCGTTATTTTGCACACTGCCCCTCAATTTTT
>CAHIKZ030002452.1:105000-117500 GCA_903632075.3 Acanthosepion pharaonis
AGAAAGGAGGAAGAAATAGGTGGGAGAAGTATTAGGAGAAAAGAAATGTAGAAAAGAGAAATGAAATTGAGGAAAATAGAGAAAGAGAGAAAAAGAAAAAGGAGAAAGGTAAAAGAGAAGAAAGGAGAAGAAAGAACAGAAGCAGGCGAGGAGAAACGAAAGTGAGGAAAAGAGAGAAAGATAGAAAGAGAAAAAGAGAAAAGTGAAAGGGGTAGAGAGAGAAATGAAGGCGAATAGAAAGATGGTGAAAGTAGTAGAATAGAAAGAGAGAGAGAGAAAAAGTGGAAAGAAAAATGGAAGAAAAGGGAGACGTAGAAAGACGGGGGTAAGATCGCATTAAATATGTCAAAGGCCTTTGATAAGGTGTGGCGTAAAGTATTGTTGTACAAGATTTCTCGTTATGGAATCACTGGAAAAGTCTTCTCAATTATCAAGTCCTTCTTAACGTTGTGGCGTACAATTACGTAGAAGCAAGCAAGTGGCCTTGCATCTAGTGCAAAGGAAAATAAGTTCCTTACCTCAATGCACGACACATAGCATCAAAATTTTGTTTCTTGAAAATGGCATGAATCTCCCCTCTACACGTTGGATTATTGCAACAATGTACCGTTGATTTTGTATAGCTTGGCGTAAGTTTTACAAGAAATGGAGAAGGGAAAGTGTTTAGTATGAGGTTTTATTTAAAATTCGATATGGCCACCAGATTTTGCTACCAGTTTCTCGAGCCGTCCATGAATCGCTTCAACTGATTTCACCAGGAACTCTTGTGATATGAGAGACATAACTTATTGTATTCGCCCTTTAAGTTCTTTCAAACTCTTGGTTTAGTATAGTAGACCTGCTCCTTTAACCAATCTTAAAGAAAAAAAATCACAGGGTGTTGTCAGGACTCCTATATAAAATAGTGAGTTACTTTTCAAAAGATTGATTCAGTAAATAAAACCAATTATTAGTCTGAAAAGTTCCTTATAGGGAATGAAATGCACCAGAGTAGTTTTCCAATTTTGACATTCAATTACCTGTAACATCAAATTGCAAAACTACTTAAGTATTACTATCATCCATCGATGTTATCTGTCAAATAGTATATAATTAACAATTAAACTGTTTATTATTTTATTAAATACTAGCAGCCATAGTGTGTTGATTGGTTGGACCGAAGAATGCCGTTTGCCTGGGTAACTGAGGACATGAGCAAAGAACGCTAATTGGTCAGTCGGCCGTGGTGTTGGTATTATAAAAGAGGGCTGAAGCAGTGAGGACTTTTAAGTTGGTGACATAGGCGGGAACTCAAACGGCGGATTGAAAAATAAGTATTTAGTATTGTACAAGCGACGTCAGAGGAACTCAAGCTAATTAATGCTACAAACCGGTAGGTCCTTGAAGGTAGTTGTTAGTTGCCTTACCAATCAACGCAAGTAACCGCCACGTTTCGCTTTGCGGGCCCACCCTCTTTTTACTTTAACTAAATTATCTACCTAGGTGTATACATCGATCATTTGTGAATATCTATGCTGATGAAACAATGGTATATGAATGCATCTCCAAAACACTAGATGGCCAGAGATTGGCAGCTGATCTCTCCTCTGACCTAGCTCTAACAGCTCAGAAATCAAACTAGCTACATTCCATCATCGCCGTTCGGATCCGGAATCACGATGCATAGATGTTCCACCAGGAAAGCCTCGTGCCTCGAGCGACTATTGGGCCTAAAACACAACCCGACCTCAAATCGATGCAGGTGACTTATTCAAGCAACCCACCCATGTGAAATCAAAGTTCACTGTTGAATCAGTAATAATCGTCATTACACAAGGCAGTTCATGAAACTTTATTTCGTGTTAGCAATTATTATAAGTACGGCAAGTGTTCAGCTATCAGATATTTTGCCTTCTGAAATAACCTATTAGCACAGGACACCCTTAAAGAAGAAATTAGGTTTGATAATATTCATCATAATCTGTCGGGTTTGTGTGAGAATAAGTTACGCGTTTCTTTGATGGTGGAAAGAATCGCTTACAGAATTTTAACATTTTAACCTTTTTGAGAAAGACAACGAATTATTCATATATTATTGAAAGCACAATTGACAAATCAGAATTTTATATATGGAAAAAGTAGATGTGAAAAAAGATTTTATAGACAGGAACGGACTGATTTTATAGACAGGAACGTGATTAGGCTATGAAAAACGCAGATGTGTGGGGAGGTTAGGGTTATTTTGTCACATAACTCTTCAGCAGGAGGTTGGAAATCATGGCTCCCAACAACCTCCTGTCTTTTGTTTATCTAATTAATTCTTGGACCTCTAGAGTCTATCTCAGTCCTTCTTTTTATCTTGTACACGTGGATAAAAAAAAAAATAGAACACTGGTTTCGAACAGGAACTCGTCCGATTGGTTGACTACAATTATTTTACCCGAAGAAAAACCGGAAGTGAATGCGTGTAAGATCCATCCCCGTATTTACTCATATGATAGATGCCCCAATATTTTCGGTGCATGAGGGTCCATCATTTCATTTCCTAGAACCCAACTGTCTGACTACTCGCCCATAAAGATTTGATTATGGTGGATAAGGCTTTGGGCGGAACTATTCACCTTTTCCGATGCACTGGATACAGAGAACTTATGCACATAGTGTCCCACGATGTCCTCCAAACAACACTCCTCAGGTTTCAGAATTTACCTTCCCCTAAACTAGATTCCAAACAAGGCTAAACAGTCCAGTCTGCCCAACTATGTAACGCATAGATGGAGGGAGACGAAATGAATTCATAGCGCGAGTGAATGTAAGCAACTCGACTGGAATTCGAACTCTACCCTCTGATATTCGAACTCAGTTCTCCAGTATCCATTATACCATCCGCACATCCACACACACACATATATAGGGTGATTTTCTAAGTTTAGTTTAGATGTGGCACAAGGCCGAAAGTATGGAACACTCAGCGAGTATCGAACTCACTAATCAGTCGTAATTGATCTAGCGAGACAAGCTTCCTAACCATTAGACCACATCGAAGTGCCTTCTGTCTAGGCGTAGTTTAGCTGTGACACAAAGCCGAAAGTATGGTGCACCCAATGAGGATCGAATTCACTAATCAGTCGTAATTAACGTGACAGCCATTTCATCGTTTCGAAGTTCTCCTAAATCAATTATATATATATATATATATATATATATATATAAATTGATTTACAATATGTTTTTTTTCGCTACATAGTTCTAACCATGTTTCAAAAATGGAAGCTAAAAGCTCCGAATTTAATTTTGCAATTAAATTAAAGACATTAATTCCATTTCATCCTCAAGCGAATTTTGGAGTAACTTTTAAAATTACTGGGTTTTAAAGACACAAAAACCATATTTTAAATCAATAATAATTTATAATATTAATGCTCTGTAAATTTACATTGAGCACTATTTTGTAAAAATAAAAATATCTATAAGAACACCGGATTATATATCTTACTGTTCTTTCTTTTTATTTATATATATATATATATATATATATATATATATATATATATATATATATATGTGTGTGTGTGTGTGTGTGTGTGTGTGTGTGTATGGTGATTGAAATTTAAGTTTCCATTTTAAAATACTTATAATTTACTTATTAACTATCATTTTTTGTGACGTACGGTGGCCGTTAGTCATTAAGTATAACTCAAAATTTCAATATTTAATTACAACCGTAGTATTTAATTACAACCACAAATAGATACTTAACAAGAACAAAAAAGTAAAAGTTAATCAATGATAATTAACTGTTTCAGTTAATACCTTGTTAGTAGCGCGGCTCGGCTTAACGTTCGGTAAATCCTAAATCAAAACCAAAATGATCGACGCACAATGATTCACACTAATTCGACTGGATAGTTCCACTGAATAATCACTGCAGTCAGTAGCCTGATACCGCTATTTATACACCTGGCCGAAAACGGTGTCAGTAGTTATTCATTTTCTTTCTATTCGACAAATTTTTACAAGAAATTTGTATGAGGGGAAATCATTTAGCCTGGGGAGATTTTGCTACCAGTTTCTCGAGCCGTCCATGAATCGCATCAACTGATTGCACCAGGAACTCTTTTGATATGAAAGACATAACTTATTGTATTCGCCCTTTAAGTTCTTTCAAACTCTTGGTTTGGTATAGTAACCTTGCTCCTTCAACCAACCTTAAAGAAAAAAAGTCACAGAGTATTAAGTCAGGACTTTTGGCCGGCCACTCATATATAAAATAGTGAATTACTTTTCAATCACCCTGTATATAACTTTGACTCAGTAAATAAAACCAATTATTAGTCTGAAAAGTTCCTTATCGAGAATGAAATGCACCAATGAGTAGTTTTCCAATTTCCTCATAACACCAAATTGCAAAACCGCTCAAGTATTACCTTCGATGGCATCCGTCAAATAGTATATAATTAACAGTTAAATTGTTTATTATTTTATTAAATACGAGCAGCCATAGCCAGCTGGTTGATCAGAAAAAGCGTTCAAATAGAATGAAGCAAAAACAGCAACATGTTTAGATGTAACAGAGTCTATCTTCAAAAATTACTTTAAAGTACTTTCATTAAAAAAACATTTTGAATTAATGCAGTTACTGGTATAACAAAAGTAGTCTGTATTTATTCAATCGAAGTTAGCCGATGACATGAAGGTGTAAAACAGGCAACATGAAGACCCACTTCAGGTCACAATTATTTTGGGGCTTTCGAAATTCAATTTGTCAGTGTGGTATCAGGGATGTAAAAGAGGATACATTTATAAAGCAATTGTTAAATTTGATGAAAATTGGTTGGAAGATCAACGAAAAATTAAAAAAACAACCAGTAAAAATCGCCATTTTTTGCTATTTACACGGATTTCCACTATATGGGTGAACTCACTTATCAAGTTAAATGACTGTTAAACAATCAACTTATTGTTGGCTACAATTGAGTGAAGTTTGTATTAGATTGTTTGAACATTGAGGGAGTTTTTATTTTAAAATTTCTGTTGAAATCGATTTTTCGCTAAACGCAGTGACGTAGAAATAAAAAAACGAGGTATCGTTGAGCTTGCCATGATGTAAGTAATCTATATATACAGAGTTTGAACGAAATCGAAGGAAAAACATTGAATTTATCGATTTTTCATCGGCTTTATCCATTATTGATTTTTTAAAAAATATCGATTTTTTACGCTAAGAACCTGTCTCTTACATTGTACAATGTATTTGCCAAGTTTGGTCAAAATCAGTTGGAAGGATTTCGAGTGAAAATGTATCACACAGACAGACACACACACACAGACATCCTTTGTTTTATATAGAGAGATTATGGGAAATAATTTAATTCAGTTTCCAGTTATCAGTTTATCGCCATTGTTCACTAACTGATACATATAGGTTTTCTTTGCTCAGCAGGAAGAAATTAGAATGCATCTCCATATATTAATAAGAATCACTTGGGTATGAATAGTTTTTATCTGAGTGGCTCACATTGCTGGGATTAAACTAAACCAGATATTATATTATTCTTAAAAGAAAGAGAGAAATAGAAAAAGAGAGAACTATTTTTTATAAAAGGATGTACACACGGTGAAGGCTTAACTAGAATGAGATAAAAACATTTAGTTGGCTGAATAATTCTTAGAAAAAGGGAGAGAGGACAAGAAAAGGGGATAGAAAAAGAGACAAGAAAAAAGAAAAAGAAGACTGAAGATCAAGAAAAGTAGAGAAAAAGACTATTAGAAATGAGAGTAAGGAACAAAAAGAGAGAAAGAAAGGGAGAAAAGAAAAAAGACAAGAGAGAAGAAAGTAAAAGAGAAGGAAAGGGTTGAAGGACAAGAAAAGAGGAAGGATAGCAAGGAACAAAAGAGAAAGAGAGAAAGAGAGAGAAAAGAAAAAAGACAAGAGAGAAGAAAGAAAAAGGTAAGGACTGACGATGAAGAACAAGAAAAGAGAATAGAGAGCAAGGAACAAAAAAGAGAGACTGAGAAAAGAAAAAGACAAGTGAGAAGAAAATAAAAGAGAAAGAAAGGCGATGAAGAACAAGAAAGAGGAAAGAGAGTAAGTAACAAGAAAGAAAGAAAGAAAGAAAGAAAGAAAGAAAGAAAAAAGAAAAAACAAGAGAGGAAGTAAAAGAGGAGGAAAGGGATGAAGAACAAGGAAAGAGGAGGGAGAGTAAGGGACAGGAAGAGAGAAAGAGAGAGAGAAAAGAAAAAGACAAGTGAGAAGAAAATAAATGAGAAAGAAAGGCGATGAAGAACAAGAAAGAGGAAGGAGAGTAAGGAACAAGAAAGAATGAAAGAAAGAAAGAGAAAAAATACAAGAGAGGAAGTAAAAGAGGAGGAAAGGGATGAAGAACAAGGAAAGAGGATGGAGAGTAAGGGACAGGAAGAGAGAAAGAGAGAGAGAGAAAAGAAAAGACAAGAGAGAAGAAATTAAAAGAGAAGGACTGGCAATAAAAATGGGGAAAGGAGAGTAAGTGTTATGGGGTCCTCTCCTTTTCATATAAGTGGACTCTACCAGTGTTACTTGGACGGCTGCCGTTAAATACCCAGAGTAGACAGTCAGTGAGGGTAGTTGGATAGAGATAGGATATAGTGAGAGTTAGAGAATATAGGAACGGAGATAATGTGAGGTAACCTCTTGTAGAATTCAGTTACAAGCACGTAGACTCTAAGGAAGTCCTACTTCGAGACTGTATATATCTATCTGTATTTGCTACTAACCTCGTTCCTGGACTTACTAACAGTATTACTCTTTGTATGATTGTGTAAATACATTTTATTTCTTATATTTAATTATTGCGTTTGTCATTCCTTGGAGAACGAATTCACCTCGGAATCCACAATAGTAAGGGACAAGAAAGACGTGAATGGAGAGAGAACAAGGAAAAATAGCGAAAGTGAAATAAGGAACAAGAAAAAGGAGAGAAGAGAAGAAACATGGAAAGAGCGCAGGAGAAAAGTAAAAAGATAAGAGATAGAAAACAATAAGCGAAGAAAGACTGTCGATAAGAAAGAAGAAAAAAGAAAGGAGAGTACGGAACAAAAAGATAATGGAGAGTAAAGGAACAAGAACAAAGAGAAACGAGAGAGAAGTACAAGAAACAAAGAAGAGAAAGAAAGAGCAAGGAAAAGAGAAAATAAAGAGAATGAGAGATAGAGAGAGAGAGAGAGACAAAAGAACAAGAAAAAAGAAGTGAAAGAAAGAGCAAGGAAAAGAGAAAATAATTTAAAGAGAATAAGAGAGAGAGAGAGAGAGAGAGAAGTACAAGAAACAAAGAAGAGAAAGAAAGAGCAAGGAAAATAGAAAATAAAGAGAATGAGAGATAGAGAGAGAGAGAAGTACAAGAAACAAAGAAGAGAAAGAAAGAGCAAGGAATAGAGAAAATAAAGAGAATGAGAGATAGAGAGAGAGAGAAGTACAAGAAACAAAGAAGAGAAAGAAAGAGCAAGGAAAATAGAAAATAAAGAGAATGAGAGATAGAGAGAGAGAGAGACAAAAGAACAAGAAAAAAAGAAGTGAAAGAAAGAGCAAGGAAAATAGAAAATAAAGAGAATGAGAGATAGAGAGAGAGAGAGAGACAAAAGAACAAGAAAAAAAGAAGTGAAAGAAAGAGCAAGGAAAATAGAAAATAATGTAAAAGAAATAAGAGAGAGAGAGAGAGAGAGAGAGAAGTACAGGAAAGAAAGAGCAAGGAAAAGAGAAAATAAAGTAAAGAGAATAAGAGAGAGAGAGAGAGAGAGAGAGAGAGAGAGATGTACAAGAAAGAAAGAAAGAAAGAAAGAAAGAAAGAAAGAAAGAAAGAGCAAGGAGCAAGGAAAAGAGAAAATAGAGTAAATAGAATAAGAGAGAGAATAAGAAACAAAGATAAGAGAGAACAAGGACTAGGCAAAAAAAAAAGAAAAAGAGAAATGAAAATGAGGTACCCACAAAAAAAAAGAAGAAAGGGAGAAAAAGGAATAAAAAAAGGCTATAAAGTGACAAGGAACTGAGAAAAAAGAAAAACAAATAGTGACTCGTTGCGCGTTCTCAGGGTAACATTCTTGGCTGACATGAAGTGGAAAGGCTATATTGAATCCATTAGACAAAAAAGGGTTTGGTTCGAACTTCCCATGTATATCCCCTGAAGAAGGCTAGAATGTACAATAACCGAAACGTTGTGAATATGGCAATAAAGATGAAGACAACAGTCCGAAAGATGAAAATAGTGTAAATAGTTACAATAGCTCATCTCAGATATATAGACAGACAAATACATTCTATAAATAAATATAAACAAACAATATTTATTCTCCAGAAGTATATACTTATAAAAACAACTATAAATTACCTACATTTACCTAATCTCGAACAATCAATATTTACCTATTCTTGAACTAATTAAATACCGATACGCTCAAATAAGACAAACAATATTTACCAATTCCCGAACCAAGTAAATATTTATAGACTCAAATATAAACAGACAATATTTGCCTATCCCGGAACCAAGTAAATGTTTATAACCTCATTTATAAATTAACAATACGCTAACCTCCAGGTGTGTGACTTGCTGTGCCTTTCTGGGCTAACGTTCTCGGCTGATATGAAGTGGAAAGACTATATTGAATCCATTGCTAGGTCAGCTGCAAAGAAAGTTGGTTCACTGTGTCGCCCTAGACAATTTTTCTCTCTAGACTTTCTCTTACATGTCTATAAGTCTACCATTCGTCCATGCTTAGAATACTGAAACCACATATGGACCAATGGTGCTTCTGTCATTTACCTGGAGCTCTTTGATAAAATCCAAAAAAGAATCAGCAATATTATAGGCCCCGTTCTGACATCTCGGCTCCAGTCTCTTTCCCACCGCCGGAAGGTTGCCTCCCTGTCCCTTTTCTGCAAATACTTTCATGGTAATTGTTCGGATAAGCGAAAGGTGGGTGACTGAGGTGAGCCTGGTTCGTGTGGACGGTGCTAGCTTTGATTTTCTCATTTAAGTTCCCTTGATGCAACGGGGTAGTTTCCTTTGTATCCTCCTCTGGTTAAGTTAGTCAATATTACGTTTTCCTAGTTAATGTGAATAAGTGTTGTTCCCAGCATTCTCTTTTCTTATGGCCCATGTTGAGATTCCCAACCTCCCCAGTTTGTTTTTGTCCCCTGTGAATATGCGGTATTGTGGTATATGCAGGATTGAGAGGTGATGGATTAGTTCTTGTGGTGAATGCGTAAATTATTATGAATGAGTCGTGAGTCAAATTAACTAGAACCAGGATGGCTAATAGATAAAGACCGCCCACTCCCTATTTCCCGCTTGGCCTTGTGTCACAATTCTGAATTATTTAGAATAAATACCCTCTTCGCTATGGACTGTAAAGATTGTTGGGAAGTGGGTATTACTAAATATTCACTGAGGTTTAAATTTTTAAATTGTTATTTTATAGAGATAATGAATTGTATATATGGTGACAAGTTAGGATTTTCAGAGACAATGAGGTATTATATCAGATGTACTAAGAAAGGTAAGTAAGAATGCATTTTTTTGGTGTAAGGAATATTGTGGTATGTGTGGGTCAGTGTTTGTGGCTAGCTAAGTTTAAAGTTAAGACAGATGAAGACCGTCCTTTTCCCCATTCTCCATTTTGACCTTGCGCCACTTCTTGTAGATATTTACAAATAAATCTCGCTTTTCCCTATGGTGACTAGACTATGAATTTAAGTGCAGTACTAGATTGGCGGTAAGGTCTCATCAATTTACGGTTGAGCTGGCTGAATGTAACCGTAAATGCTACGCTACCAGTTTCTTTTCTCGCACTTCTCGCTTGTGGAACTCCCTTCCGGCTACCTGCTTTTCAGCCAACTTTAATCTGAAAAAATTTAAATGCAATGTCAGTCGATATCTACAGCCCACCCCTATTACTCTTCTTTTGTTCTACTTCGTTACCAATGTTTTTAACTCTTCCACGCCCAGTACCCCTTGTTTCTCAATGGCTTTACTTGGAGCGAAATAGATTTTTTTTTAAAAATAAGAAAAAAAAAGGGGGGGACCATCGTAATCGGGATCATCAAGTCAATACGAATGATCCTTTCCTTAGCTGCGTATTATGTGCTTCGCTAGGATTACATACGCTTCTTCTTTTCTCCTAATCCGGTTGCCACTAAAGGCTATAGAACCCAGTTTGCCTTACTATTTAGCCACAACTGGGGGGGGAGTTGGATTCATACCTTTCCAAAGGGTATTAGCACGTAAGTCAATGTAATGAACTCGACTGGGATTCGAACTCGGCTCTCCGATTGCTCAATCCGAGATGCACAGATGCAATCACGAATTCCATAACTCTTAAAGACTCAACTTCTGCCGCGGATACAGAAGTGGTGTGTCTTAGGCAGGAAAGCCTAACGGGCCCATCCCTTTCCAGGCTGGTTTGAATTCCGAGTTTTCCTTCTATACTGGTCATCAACTAAGGTTATAGGGCCTAATCTGGCCTGCTATTTACCAGAGGGAAGAGTAGGATTCATACCATTCCCAAGGGTATTAGCACGTAAGTGAATGTAATGGATTCGACTGGAATTCGAACTCGTCTCTCCGATTCATCAATCCGAGCCGCAATCCATTACTCTACCGTGCCTCTTCAAGCCAGAAGAGTTGGATTCATACCTTTCCCAAGGGTATTAGCACGTAAGTGAATGTAATGGATTCGATTGGAATTCGAACTCGGTTCTCCGATTCTCATATTGAGCCGCAATCCATTACTCTACCGTGCCTCTTCAAGCCAGAAGAGTTGGATTCATACCTTTCCCAAGGGTATTAGCACGTAAGTGAATGTAATGGATTCGACTGGAATTCGAACTCGGCTCTCCGATTTCTCAATCTGAGCCGCAATTCTAAAAAAGAAGAAACGAGGTAAAAAATACCCTAAAAATATTAGCAATATTGTGTTGAGTTTAAATAATTCCCAACTAAATATAAAGAAATCAAATTAGATATAAACTAATAATTTATTTTTTTAAATCTGTTTTTTTTTTCTCTGAATTTATAAATAAAAAGAAGAAATACACAATCTTCCGAGTCTCAGAGATTTTTACGTGTGTTTCTTTTTACTTTTGTAATTCATCTTTCGCCGATCAAGGCAACCCCACACTTGCAACTAAACAAAGGCGTACATGTCACAGAATATTTAAAGTTGTTCAAGTTTGAAAGATGTTTGCGGCAAAAAATATAAATGTTTCTTGTATGATAAATATCTTCATTGTTTATTGATTTAGAGGTGCTTTTAAGAGGTGTTAAAATATAAAGAGAGTGAAAAAAAAAAGAAATATTTTATGTACAACATTGAAATACAATTTATTTTTTTTTTAAATCGCATTGAAGGAAAATGAAAGAAAATAATAAGAAACAATTTATAAATCTAAAGAAAAAAAGAACATTGTAATAATAATAATAATAATAATAATAATAATTTACACTATTTACATATCTTGTTGATCTATCTTTGTTCTCATACTGACGACGTTTCGACCGTTGTACGCTCCGGCCTTCTTCAGGTGGTATTCAGCAAGAGTCGGCAACTTACGGCACGCGTACCATGTGGCACGCCAAGCAATTTCCAATGGCACGCGGCCGTAAATCACATCACGAAGTCCGAACCAATTACTACTACAACGCAAAGATATTTGGTTGCTTCAATTTTATTATATACTAAAGTATATATACTAAATATTACTATGTAAAATGTATTGTAGACCTTGGCTTGTATAAAAATACGCATGCTGTTGGCGCACTGAATGATTTTTAAAAGGCGGCAAAGTCAAAAAGTGTCTCCTTACTGACATGGCAGTTCCTACAGACTGTAATGTATCTTTGAAGATATTCAAAAAACTATCAAAATAAAAGTACCTTGAAATCGAAATTTCGAAAATGTGGCACATGAGGATATCAATAACTTCAGTTGTAGTTGGAGCCCTCGGATTGATTGGAAAAGATTCCAACAGACTCATTGAAGGTCTTCCTGATAGCCTATGCCTTAAACAAATACAAAAACTTGTACTCACAAGTACAGCCCACACCTTACGAAGGGCTTTATCTCTGTAAAATATGTGAGAGTTTCCTCAAAAAATGCTCAGTGGAAATGTCATGTCATTTCTGACCGTATTCATGCCAGTAATAATCAGAGGACTAGGAATAGTTTGGAAGAGTCGAGACCATACATATATCAGTATTGTTGGGAACGGCGAGAATACTGAAAGGTGCACTCTAGTCATGAGGAGACTTGTTGTCACTTGATCTCCAATATCATTTACTACTGGTGTGAATATTCAATGAGAAAAAAAGGGGAATGAAAAGAAAAAGAGAAAGAAGAGAAAGGAAAAGGAAAGAGTAAAGAGAAAAGATAAAGAAAAGGGGAGAAAAAAGAAGACAATGAAAAATGGTAACCGAAAGAGAAGAGCAATAGAAAGGGATATATATATATATATATATATATATATATATATATATATATATAGATGTATA
>CAHIKZ030002452.1:120000-137500 GCA_903632075.3 Acanthosepion pharaonis
TACCGACACAAGATTTATGACCAGCTAGAAAAAAAAAAAAAAAAAATCAAACAAGTCGAAAATTTTGATCATTATTGTTTTACAGTGTAACCCGGATATAAGAGAGTTGTCGGGACCGGAGAAGAAGTCTCTTATATCCGAGTTTCTCTTATATCCGGGTTTGTTCTATTTTGTTTAGGTAAGTATGGGAACACTTTGGGACAAGAGAAAATCTCTCTTATATCCGGGTTTCTATTATATCCGGGTCTCTTATATCCGGGTTACACTGTATCTTTCTTCAAAGTCAGTCAGTCAGTTACAGACATGATCGGCTATGCGTGGCCGATCATGTCTCTTTCGATACATGACTGACGGGACAGATTTTTCCCGCAGCAGATTACCATTTCTTTCTGTGGTAGACTGATTACCAACCAAAACTGAAGAACCCAGTCTATCCTGCTATTCAACCCGTAAAAGATTCATACCTTTTCCCAGGGTATTTGTGCGTAGGTGAATCCATCAAACTCGACTGGGATTCGAACTCGGATCTCCGAGCCGATATCCATTACACCACAAAAATGAATCCAAATAAATAAAGAAAAAAATATGCATAATATCGAACTGAATTTCGAATGTGTTTATTACATTTACTGTTCAATACATTTTTGTCCTGGGTATGACGATAAACTACACCCGGCAGCAGGACCTCTGATCGGGAGGTTTTGAGGAGCGTGGAACCAACTCTTAACTACTGTTGTTCCCAGGCATACCCTGACTCGGGGTGGTAGCATCTGTTAGGGTCCCAGCTCTGGCCAAATACTGAACCTCTAAAATGGGGTTTAAACATTATGAACATATAAAAATACATTTTTATAGTAAAAATATTAGCAATACATTTTCATAGTAAAAAATATTAACAGCAATACATTTTTGATAAAAAAAAAATTACCCAAGCTCCCAAGAAAGTTAAATTTCGGCATTAAATGACCCATAAGGTGTTGATGTGCTGTTAAAGAAACCAATTTTGGTTGATTGATTCGTTTTTTATGGCTTATCAACTTTTTAAAGGTTATTTAAAGCCAGAAAATATTTTTGGAGTATAAGAATTTGTTGGAGACAACAATGATTTACTGATACACGTCCTACTAATTAACCCATAGCTTGGGGGAGAAGGTGTGGTTTTATACCTTTCTCAAGAGTATTTGCGCGTAAGTGAATATAACGAACCCCGAGTGAAAGTGGGACTCGACTCTCTGATTTCCAATTCCTAGCCATTATCAATTACACCAGCCGCACATCCAAACCTACAGCACCTTGTATTCCCAAGCGGTCACCCATCTAGGTACTGACCAGGCTTGACGTTGTTTAACTTTGGCGATTGTACGGGAACCGGTGTTCCAACGTGATGTGGCCGTAATCTGGTTCGATACACTACTGTGCTGTATGAACATTTAAAGATAAATGCCAAAAATGATTCAAACGTGACATTAAGCTGACAGGCACATCATGTTGAAACGAGCTTTCTTTTTTAAGAAAAGCCTGCAAAAAAATGAAAATACTTCTGATACACCCTAATAAATAATAATGATAATTTTAATATTATAGTGGAGTCATAGATTGTATTTAGATGTGTACATGAACAAAGCTTTAGTGGAAAGGCCCGCAAAAAAGACACAATTACTTCTGATAGACACTAATAAATGATAATAATAATAATAATAATAATAATAATAATAATAATAATAATAATAACAACAACAATTTTAATATTATAGTGGAGTCATTTATTGTCTTTAGATGAGTCCATCTAAATATCTTCGGAGTAAAGCCCTACAAAAAGGAAAATACATCTGATATGCCCGAATAAATAATAATAATAATTTCAATATATTAACGGGGTCATAGATTGTCTTTAGATGCGTACATGAAAATAGCTTTGGTGTAAAAACCCTACAAGAAACGAAAATACTTCTGATACACCCTAATAAAAATTATTAATAATAATAATATTTTAACGGGGTCATAGATTGTCTTTAGGTGTATACATGAAAATAGCTTTGGTGTAAAAGCCACAGAAAAAAACGAAAATACTTTTGATACACCCTAATAAATATTAATAATCTTAATATCTTAACGGGGTCATAGATTGTCTTTAGATGTGTACATAAAAATAGCTTTGGTGTAAAGTACCGCAAAAAACAAACAAACAAACAAAAAAAAAAAAGAAAAAAAAGACGAAAATACTTCTGATACACGTTAATAAATTATAATAATAGCAATTTTAATATTATAATGATTTTCCAAGCATAGCTTAGGTGTGGCACAAGACCGAAAGTAGGGGGTACCCAGTGAGGATCGAACTCACTACTCAGTCGCAATTGTTCTAGCGAGAAAAGCTTGCTAACCATTACAGCACCTGGAGGTGCCCAAATTTTAATATTATAGTGGTGTCATTTATTGTCTTTAGATATGTCCATCTAAATATCTCCGGAGTAAAGCCCTACAAAAAACGAAAATACTTCTGAGACACCCTAATAAATAATAATTTTAATATTTTAGCGGGTTCATAGATTGTCTTTAGATGTGTATATGAAAAGAGCTTTGGAGTAAAGGCCTGAAAAAAAAAAAAAAAAAAAAGAAAAACGAAAACACTTCTGATACGCCCTAAAATTTATTTAGCTTTAAAAGAATTCCGAATTTACGAGATATATCACATTCGTTTTTTTTTTCCCGTCATGTTATTGTGAAGTCGACTGTAATTAAATTCTTCTTAATCTCTTGTAATGCAACCTCACCATTTTTCAAATACGCATTCTTCTTCCTACCACTTGAGCTGAGCCCCTAAAACCAAAAGAATTCTTTCAACTCTCTGCTTAGTAGAATTGTTAATACTTTATTGAATCGCTCTTGCAGTGATAAATTAAGTTTCTCATTTCATGGAGTCCTGGATATTTGTGAGTGAAGTGTTATTAATATTTATGAAATTTATTGAATAGCCATTAATTTATTTGACAAGGTCGGGGTGAAGGGAATTTATTAAAAGTCTGTTTTGACCATTTAAGTTAAATGTACAAGATTCTGAGCAGCGTAGAAGTTCGGGATTAAACTGTTTGTTGGCTTCAAAACTAAGAGAATTATGTAAAAGTGACAGAGTGGAAGAGGCGAATTTTCGTTTATTAAATCTATATTCAAGAGTATCAGACTCATAACTAGAGTAGTTGAGAAGGATGACATGAACAGATGTGATTTGTGATTAGAAGTTGTTGGTTATTGGCTGAAAAATCTATCGAAGTAGTCCAAGATTAAATTGGGCGTTTGCGTGTTTGACAAGCGAGATAAAGACCTGGTTGGCAGAAAGGCGATGGATTTGATTTGTTAGAGAACTTTCCTAAATTTAACCCGTAGTACATCATCTAACTTTAGTCAATGAAAGGGAACCGTCTATTTTTAAAATCAAGAAGAAAAAAAAAAAACAAAAAAAAAAAAAAAAAAAAAAACAAAACAATCTTTTTGGTGGTTTTAAAGATTAGAATTATGACGGGAGCTAAGTCAAAATATTTTTCTCATAAAACTTTCTACCCACTTTGTGATAATCGCAAGTAATCGTGTACATTGTTCACGAATAGAACTGTTATGTTAATTCAACTTGTTTTCATTCTTAAACACCAATAATCCCTATATTTTTATTTTATTTTCAATGTTTTACTATTATAAAAAGAATTATAATGCATTTCTACAGTAAAATAAATTTCATTGCATTTCTATAGTAAAACATTAACAGTACAATTACATTATACAGATAACAGCCTTATTACCGCAGTAAAACCGATTTTAACCATCGGCAATCATCTTCCTCTTAATTTTCAACCCATCCCTGTTGGGAAATTACTTATATTTCAGTCTACAGTAAAACAATTTTCACTGCATTTCTATAATAAAAAAATATTAACAATGACATAATACATATAATAGCCTTATTATGTCAGTAAATACTTGACCATCGACAATCACATTCTTTCTGACTTTTAATGCATTCCTGTTGAAAAATCACTTATAATGCTTTTCTACAGTAAAATCATGTTCACTGCATTTCTATAGTAACAAAGCACATAATACATATAATAAATTTATTATCTGTAAACTTTGTTTTAATTCTTGATCACTGACAATCACATTCCTTCTTATTTTAATCCCTTTCTATTGCAAAATCACTTATGCATTTCTACAGTAAAATAAATTTCATTGCATTTCTATAGTAAAACATTAATAATTAAATTATCCGTATAATAGCTTAACTATGATAAAAAAAAATATTCCATTCACGATCTTAAAACATTTCTATAATAAAATTACATTCACTGCATTTCTTTAGTAACCCATTAACAATACATTTACATTGTAGATGTAATAGCTTTATTTCGGCTGGAACAGTTGCGTTTATTCCGGACCATTAATGATCCTTTTTCTCTTTCTTATCTGTTGAACACGCATCCATTATAAATCCTGTATATATATATATATATATATATATATATATATATATATATATATATATATATATATATATATATATATAGTAAAGGTAATAAATCCGTTGGTATGTAATCCAAGTGGATCCTATTAATATAAAATATTAATACTAATACACAAAAAAGAGCTCAATGTATTTATTATTACAGAGCAAATAATTAGTTCACAATAAAATCCAAAATTATCTCATATGGGGAAATAAAGTTTATTTCAACCGAAAAAAAATCGTCAGTCTTATTCAACCCCGGTGTAGACTGAGTTCGTATCGGGATTAGAAATTTAACTGTGACAGCTGCCATAGTTAAATTTCGCATTGGAAAAAAAAATTTAACTGTGACAGCAGTCATAGTTAAATTTCTAAATCTGATACGAACTCAGTCTATACCGGGGTTGAATAAGACTGACGAATTTTAAGAGTTAATTTTTGATCTTATTTGTATTTTATATATATATATATTTATATATATATATATATATATATATATATATATATATATATGGGATAATGGGTATATATAAAATTTTTATTTGACAAAGTAGAAAAGGTTTCCCTTTGTCAAATAAAAAATATATATATATATATATATATATATGTGTGTGTGTGTGTGTGTGTGTGTGTGTGTGTGCAAAATCTAGTTTTTAGGTAATTTATTTTTATGTGTAAAAGTCGTCAACATCCAGGATATTATGAGTAATTATAAAATGGGGACTGACGACAATACAAAGTAGTGACAGTTTGCTTGAAGACAGTCTCCACTCGGTATTCTGCTCAGTGTACATTCATATATATATATATATATATATATATATATATATATATATATATATATAGAGAGAGAGAGAGAGAGAGAGAGAGAGAGAGCATTTAAATATATATTTTATTTTCAGTTTAACACACCGCGGTATAACGTATTTAGGACTGGATAAACTTTGTCCAAAAATATTCTATAGTATTTTATGTTAGTCATTTATAAAATATTTTAAATGTTCATTTCATTTTTTTTTTTTCTTTTCTCATAACGAATATTTCAAAAATTCTACCTAAAATAAATCCTATTTGCAAGAAAATGGGCTTCCATGATAGATTTCAGATAAGATTTTGGGACATTGCCATAAAAGCTTAAAGCCCACTGACCTACACTGACAAAAAGTTGAGTAAATATATATTCTTTATTTAATTTCAGCCACATGCCAAAAAGACAACACACACACACACACACACACACACACACACATATATATATATATATATATAGATAGATAGATAATTTACATTTAATGAAACAATATATCAATATCAATATATATATATATATATATATATATATATATATATATATATATATATATATATATATATATATGCAGGCACGGTGAATTAATGGATAGTGGCTCGATCTGAGAAATCGGAGAGCCGAGTTCGAATTTATTATATTCACTAATAATTTTAGGAAAGGTATGATTCCTTTTTTTTTCTTCATAGCTATGGGTAAATAGTAGGAGAAACCAGGTTCTATAGCCTTGGATGGCAACTGGTCTACTGCAGAAAGAAATGGCAACCTACTGCAGATTTTTTATCTGTCTCGTCAGTCATGTATCGAAATATACATGATCACCTACGCGTGCAACACGCATGGTACATAAATGACTGATATATATATATATATATATATATATATATATATATATATATATATATATATAAAAATTAATACAAATATAAAATTTATCCCTTTAGCTGATTGTTATATTCAGTACTCAGACTCAGACTTTTTTTTTGTAGTCGAACCTTTTTATAATTGTTCAGTCCACTCGTCAGGAGGTATCAGTAATTGTTTGCCGATTTTCTCATTTTCGTTATTTTTATTATTTTTATAGTAAGGTAAAAAAAATTTTTTGCGATTTTGCTTTGTGTTATGTTGATTTTTTTCTTCATTATGTATGTGTTTGTAAAACAAGTAAAAATGTTTGTGTATATCCCTGTACGTGTCTGTAGGTGCCGTTGTGTAGAATGCCATTGTTATTTCTTCTTTTCCTAATATTCTTGTCTTGTCTTATACTCTCTCACTATTCCTTTTCCTTTTATTTTCTATCTTTTCAGCTCAGAGTGTAAAGGACAACGTAACAATATTATTTCCGGTATCAGGGTTTTACGGTATGCTATATGTCTGGGTAAAAGTGCTTAGTAAGAGAGATGGAACGTATATAAATATAAAAGCAGCGAGTCTCATGCATGAACGCAAACTTCAAGCCATATATAGATATATATATATATATATATATATGCAAAGATATTTTATTGTTATACGTTATTTATATAGATACAAATACTTAAGTAAATACTCTGTTTATAATAAAAAGTATTAACAACATTTAGCTGCCTGAACGTCCGAGAAGTTTTCATAGAAAATATGCTCTCCGACAGGAATCGAACCTGTATCCCACACATAACCGTCGTATAGCCTGATACAGGTTAGATTCCTGTCGGAGGACACATGTTTTCTATGAAAACTTTCGGACGTTCAGGCCAGTATAACAATAAAATAACGTATAACAATAAAATATCTTAAAATAATTGCCGGACTTTGTCCATTATATATATATATATATATATATATACGCACATACACACACACACATATATATATATATATATATATATATATATATATATATTTATTTTCTCGCATTTGGTGTCTGTGGACCTCCATTCCGTTTAGTTGCTTCTCTGATAACTACAATCTTCAAAAGTTTAAATGCAACGTCTGTCACCATCTTCTATCTTCTTGAATCCTGTTCATCTTTTGCCATTTCTCTAATCCCCCCCCTATACACAGTCTTATCTCTCAATTTCACTCCCTTTTAACCCTGTGCGTACAAGTGGCATTCCTGCTTTGCTTAAAGTGAAATGATTAATATATATATATATATATATATATATATATATATATATATATATATATATATATATATAGTAAATTACTGATACCTCCTGAAGAATGGACGTACGGACGGACAGGTCTGTCTACGAAACTATGGAGTCGGGATCTTGAAGGTAACATCAATCAGCGAAGTGACAGTATTTTACTTATATTAATTTCTTTAACTTTATTTCTAAAAAACAAAAGTACAATCACATTTTATTCAGTCATGTATCTACAATTATTTGCAATGACTTGCTGTCTCTTATCAACTCGCTATCCAATAATTCTGAATAAAATTCCACTTCTTTATTTATTTTGTTTATATGAAATGGTTTTCGACGAATTCTTGAATCTGGTTTTCATTTGAGAAAATTTTTCACATCACTGCGTTTAATATCGATCGATAATTGGTTGGTGCAAAGACAGATGAATGTGGGAATATGCAGAACAGACCAAACGAGTTCCAATATTTTTCCTGTGTTAATTTTCCTGTGTGCGGCTTTACGTTGTCACGGAAGAGAAAAATAAAAACGACTTTTTATCCTATTAACTAGTGCAGGGAAACTTTTTTTTATGGCCAAGTTGCAGCTGCTGTACATATAACTGTGCATTTAATAGTTTACTGGCTTTTAAGTGAACTGATTATAAATAATACCCTGGCAATCACACCACACGCAGAACATAAAATTTCTTCTATGGAACACAGATTTTGGTTTGGTTTGGTTTGGTTTTTCTTTTATGGCATATCAACCCCGATGGGTTATTTAATGTCGACAAGATTTTAATTGCTGGTAATATTTTTTTCCAAAAAATGTATTGTTGGTAATATTTTTCGAAAAATGTATTGCTGGTAATATATATTTTTTTCCAAAAATGTATCGCTGATAAAAATTTTCCTTTTTCAAAATTGTACTACTGGTAATAATGTATTGCTGGTAACAATTTTTACCAAAATGTATTGCTGGAATTTAAACCTATTTTTATACTTTCATAGTGTTTTGACCCCTTTTGGGGGTTAACTATTTGCCCATAGCTGGGACACTGACAGGTGCTAGCACCCGGGTCACGATGGACATGGGAACATCAGCAATTAAGGGGTGGTTCGACACTCCTGACAACCTCCTGATGAAAGGTTTTGCTGTCGGATGTAGTTTATCGTCTTGCCCAGAACGTTCAGCGTAACGCCTCCATAACTAAACTTCTCTCCATCCAGAGAGAGAACTCAATCATCTAAGAGACCCTTCTCTTCCTTCCATCAGCATGGCTGATCCTATCCTCCAGGAAACTGACTCATTGCGCCTTCTCGGGTCAACATTCTCAGCTGACATGAAATGGAAAGACTATATTGAATCCATTGCTAGGTCAGCTGCTAAGAAAGTTGGTTCACTGTGTCGTACGAGACGATTTTTCTCTCCAGAATCTATCTTACATATCTATAAGTCTACCATTCGTGCATGCTTAGAATATTATTGCCATATATGGTCCGGTGCCCATGCTATTTTTCTGGAGTTCCTTGACGAGATTCAAAGAAGAATCAGCAATATTATTGGTCCTGATCTGGCGGCTCGGTTTCCGTCACTTGCCCACCGCCGTAAGGTTGCCTCTCTGTGTCTTTTCTAAAAATACTTTCATGGTAATTGTTCGGATACATTTTACGCTAGGGTACCTGGACGTTTTGAATTTAAGCGCAATATTAGACTGGCATCTAGATCTCATCAATTTACATTTAAGCTAGCTAGATGTAGCCGTAACTTATAGAAGAGTTTCTTTTCTCGCACTTCTCGCTTGTGGAACTTCCGTGTTTTGTAGTCCACTTTAGTCTTCAATTTCAATCGCTATCTATCGTCCTCCTGATTACTCTTTTCTCTTCCCACTCATTACTAACGTTTCTGTTCATTCTTCTACGCCCAGTAACCCCTTGTGTCTTAGTGGCATTATTGCCTTGCATGAGGTGACGCCGATTTAAAGAAATTAATAAACGCGTGTTTATGAAAATAACCATTACAACGATCACAGTTACAATAATTTTGTCTTGGCAATTCATCCCTGAGAATGATCTCGGTGGAGATCGAAAGTACTTGGGTAAGAGAAAACTACGGCGCCTTCCTTGATGAATTTCATTTAACGTAAAGAAACTGGTTAGAGAACTAGAAAAGATTATTAAAAAAATAAATAGATATGTCTATATTATTCAATGAAACATGTTTGTATGAAGAGATGCTGCCTAAATATATATATATATATATATATATATATATATATATATATATATATATATATATATATATATGTGTGTGTGTGTGTTTGTGTGTGTTGTTTTTTGTATATATATATATATATATATATATATATATATATATATATATATATATATATATATATATATTATATTGAATAAAAGGCAGACCACGTTAAGATTCCATGTAATAAGCTATTTCACCATAACCCCTTTAACAGGGTTCTGGATCATCAGACTTTACTTCCAAAAAGCTGAAATGAAAAATGAAAAGAAATTCACACGTTTTTTACGGACCTCATCAAGTATATAATTAAAAGTTGAGGAAGTGAGGTGGGAGAGAGGATATGAGTGTGTCATATGTATCATTTTAGTTTCCTATTTTAACCCCAGTGTGTCGGCTGGATGTTGCTCAAATTTAACGCGTCTCGTCTCTAGATAAAGGTGGTTAAGGGGTGAACGATAAGAACTACATTAAAGGAAGACGTTACAACAACCCCAATAAATTACATGACAGGTTTCATTCAAATTTTAGACGCTTATATATATATATCGGGTTTATATATATATATATATATCGGGTTTATATATATATATATATATATATATATATATATATATATATATATATATATATATATATATATATATATATATATATATATATATATATATATATATATATATATATACTTGGGAAGGTGTTACTTGATGATATTTTGAAATTTTACATACAGTGCCCCAAATATATTTCCTTCCTGTAAACTTTAACTGAGACACGGGGAATATTTTTGTCTTTTATTTAATCCTTTCTGTTTCTTGACATATTCTTTGGTGCCAATTCCAATAATTATTTTCAGCCTGATTTACTTTTTTTTAACACGCGCTCATTAACCATTCTTGCAGTGTCTCGCAGACGTTCGGAACAAAGAAGTCTGAGTAGTTGCGATGAAAACAACTAACTGGCATTTCCATGGTTGTTTTCGGGATAGCGGAGTGGTTTTCTACTGCCTTCTCTATACTTTTTAAAGTGTTGCCCTTCTCCTAGATTGCAGATCAAAGAAATGCAAGTCAGAAATGAATAACGTTTGCCAATTCTTCATCTAATAAAAAAATTCAAGACACTTTCCCCGCTTCGTATGCCTTACTGCACAATAAAGAGCACTTGTGCAGAATGTTAGTTACAATTCACTTTGCTGATCAAAGACTTATAACAATTTCCTGTCTGGAAGAATCTCGAACGCATTGAATTCATGAAATGCTTCTAATGCTGCTCAGCAAGAATCTATTTTCCTCCAATGAGTGCCAAAGATGCCATAGTGCAAATATCTAAATTCTAGCCATCTGTGACAATTCTTGGAATTATATATATATTGCGATATTTTTCAAAGCAAAAAAAGAAAACGATTTTGTCAACATCAGTAACATTAATGGTTTTATGCATCTGTGTGGGAAAAAAACCCCAAGAAAACTAAGAAAGATTTGTCACTGCCAAAAGCATATTTTTGTAGAATTTATTTCACTGGTGTATCGGCAATTCTACAAGAAAAAAAGGAAGATTTTAATGAAGCACCAGTCTTTGGTGTTCTGATAATTAAAGTATTTTTCTTGGAAGAATGACAAAATAATATTGGATACGAACAGAATCGACATATTCCTGAAGAATGGGAGAAAGCCCACCGAGAATTCTTAGCAAAATGGCTATTCGGAAAGAATGAGAAAGAGAGAGGGAGAAAGAATGAGAAAGAAAGAATGAGAAAGAAAGAGGGAAAGAAGAAAGAAAGAGAGAAAGAGAAAGAAAGAGCGAAGAAAAGTTAGAGAGAAAGAAAAAAACGAAAAAATGTTGGCCAATTTTAATTCCTCACTCTCAGAGCTCGATCGAGGAGGTTTACGGCCACATCACGTTGAAACATTAGTTCCTGTATCATCACTGAAGTTAAGCAACGCTGAGCCTAGTCAGTACCTCGATGGGTGTTTTTTGGGAATAGCAGGTGCTGTAAGTTTAGATGTGCGGGTGGTGTAATGGATGATGGCCCGGAATTGTTAATCGGAGAGCCGAGTTCAAATTTCAGTTGGGTTCGTTATATTCACTTACAAACAAATACTTTTAGGAAAGGTATGAATACACCTCCTCTCACTCTAGCTATGGGTTAATTAGTCAGACTTTTTTTTTTGCTAACCATTATTATCTAAAACAAATTCTTACAATCTAAAAATACATTCTAGTTTTGAATAATATGCAAAGAGTCGTGAATTTAAAATAGATGTGCATAGTGACAAAAATAAAGAAACAAATTAATGCCGATAAGAGATATACGTAAATTAATAATAATCTTATATATAAAGTACCGTGTATGTGTGTTTGTGTGCCTCAGCAACTCCTCCGCTCCCACTGGTCCGATCATAGCTCATTCAAAAGCCCTAAAAAAGATTTTCTTTGAGCTCAGATTCAGTGTTGCTAGATTATGCGAGGTTAAAAATATATATTAATATATTATACTAGCCATTATCGTTGCTTTCTTGGTTCAAGGGGAGTAACTTTTATTTTCCTTTTGTATCCAAAATTGCAGAGCACGTTTTATTATAAACCAGCTTAAAAGCCACCCTATTTTTATTTTTAAACGTACTTTGATCACATAGAATTTGGGGATGTGTAAGCAAATTTTCATCCCGAAAATGCAGCCCAGGTAAAAAAAAAAAAAGTTTGGGAACCACTGCGCCATGCTATGCACATTGTACCGAATCACCCTCATCCACTTTGTATTAGACTAGAGAGATGCAAGTTCTATCTGAGCTGCTTCTTCACAGCAACTCTGTGTAACCAAATCACAAGCGGATGTTTTTGCCGATCACATCTAAGCTATCGACTGTCCTCCTGATTGCTCTTTTCTCTTTCTTCTCATTATTAATGTTTCTGTTCCTAATTCTTCCTCACGCTGTAACCCCTTGTGTCTTAGTGGCTTTACTGCCTTACATGTGGTGATACTGATTAAAAAAATGGATTTAATTTCTGTCCTATGCTATCAAAGTAAATGGATGGCAGTACAAGGTTTAGGAGAGATAACAAAAAGATAACATTTATTAAGAACTACAAAGGACAGGAAATTGTGGAGAGCCATGATCGCCTACGTCCTGAAGGGAAACGTCACATATAAGAAGAATGACTTTGAGTAAATGGATGGCGGAACAAAGTTTAGGAGGGATAACAAAAAGACAAAATTTATTAAGAACTACAAAGGACAGGAAATTGTGGAGAGCCATGATCACCAACGTCCTGAAGGGAAACGTCACATATAAGAAGAATGACTTTGAGTAAATGGATGGCGGAACAAGGTTTAGGAGGGATAACAAAAAGACAAAATTTATTAAGAACTACAAAGGACAGGAAATTGTGGAGAGCCATGATCGCCTACGTCCTGAAGGGAAACGTTATGCAGAAGAAGAATGAGCTTGAGTAATTGGATGTCAGAACAAGGTTTAGGAGATATAACAAAAAGATGACATTTATTAAGAACCACAAAGGATAGGAAATTGTGGAGAGCCACGATCACCTATGTCCTGAGATGAGATGATTTCTTTATTATTTTCCTGATCAGGATGTGACACAGTATAATGTAGGGAGACCGAAGACGTGCACTCAGGCCTGGTCTAGAAATAGTCTAGATCTTCAACCGTCAGTTCCGGTGGAATCGGTATTACTACCGATCCTTCAACTTTAAAGCAATGAGAGAGGTACTGCTGCGGGCTTCTGTTCACTCGGGACCGAGTACCTCACAATAATATTTTTAGTCGCGCTATGATGGCCAAAGATGCTTTCCAAAAGCCAAGCAGAGTATTAAGAGACACAAAAAAAAACTTCGTTAAAAAAACAAAGAAAGGAGTACAAAACTGTTTCGTGATATCTGCCGTCTTGTATGACAGTGAGTGCTGGACAATCGCCTCAATGATGAAAAAGAGATTTGAAGCAACAGAAATGTGGTTCTACAGAAGGATGCTGAGGATACCATGAACCAAACATGTGAGCAACGACAAAGCTTTAGAGGAAATAAAATAGAAAGGAAACTTATACTTAACATAAGGAAGAGACAGTTGAGGTTTCTATGGCACATAATGAGGAAAGAGGGCCTGGAAAATCTGATACTCACAGGACAGATTGAAGGTAAGAGGGTCAGAAGAAAACAATGCATAACATATTTAGTGAGCTTGAGTAAATGGATGGTCGAACAGGGTTTAGGAGAAATAATAAAAAGACAAAATTTATTAAGAGTTACAAAGGAGAGGACGTTGTGGAGAGCCATGATCGCCTACGTCCTGAGGTGACAAAGCATATAAAGTAGAAGTATGTCTTAAAAATAAATGCTTATTTCAGTTGACAAAAGGACAAAATTTATTAAGAGTTACAAAGGACAGGAAATTGTGGAGAGCCATGATCGCCTACGTTCTGAAGGGAGACGGCACACAGAAAGAAGAATGACCTTGAGTAAATGGATGGCAGAACAAGGTTTAGGAGGGATAACAAAAAGAAAACATTTATTAAGAACTACAAAGGACAGGAAATTGTGGAGAGCCATGATCGCCTACGTCCTGAGGTGAGATGATTTCTTTATTATTTTCCTGATTTAGAAATTCTTGATTAACTTTTCCGAATTAAAATTTAAAGTTCGCCCAAGAGTTTTAGTTATTCTGCAAGTCCGCCCTGAAGCACCGTCCTGGGTAAGACGATAAACTACATCCGGCGTCTTGGGTAAGACGATAAACTACATCCGGCGTCCTGGGTAAGAAGATAAAATACATCCGACAGCAAGGCCTCTGATCAGGAGGTCTTGAGGAGCGTAGAATTGCTGGTGTTACCCGGTCAGCCTTGACTCGGGTGGTAGCACCTGTTAGCGTCCCAGCTATTGGCAATTAATTAACCCCTAAACTGGGTTCAAAACACTATGAAAATGTAAAAATAGTTTTTAATACCAGAAATACATTTTTGTAAAAAATTATTACAAGCAATACATTTTTTGAATAAAAATTATTACTAGCAATACATTCTTGGGAAAAAAATATTACCAGCAATACTTTTTTGAAAAAAAAAATATTACCAGCAATAAACATCTTGCCGGCATTAAATAACCCATTGTGGCTGATATGCCGTGAAACAAAACAAACCAAACCAAACCGCCCTGAAGTAGAAAAAAATGGTTGAGAAACACTGATTTAGTGAATTAAAGGCTTGGTTAATGAATCTGGTTTTAAATAAGGATAACGCCTCATGCCAGAAATTCAGACAGCGCTGATGACAAATCTAAGAAAAATACCTATAAAAAGAGACGCCATGCCAATTATAGAACCTATGTTACTCTTGGTAGCATCGTAGACAACCTTCCTCCGACTCTTTCCTCATCTCGGTGCAATGTTGCCGTAAAAACGGAGGTACCCATTCGAAAGGTCAGGATTTAAAACCAATAAATGACGGTAGGTAAAAATTGGCAACATTTCAAGTCTGTATTCTAAACCAGTTTCAAATTCCAGTCACAAAAAAAAAAAAAAATGTCTAGAAGTTTTAAAATCTTTTAGATATTTCTTCTTTTTTTAAGAGTGAAGGATTAAATTTAGTTCTTATTAATGTTGTTGTTGTCATCGTTCTTAAAGTAAACAGAAATTGGGTGACAACCTCTTCACCTTTCCTCCCGACAAGACTCTTTTTCTCTGTGAGCTTGCAAAATGGGGCTTCGTGTCAAATATCTGGAAAAGAGCCAACCGTCGAACAGAGAAGCAAGTAAAATGAAGAACAAGAAGGAAAGGGAATGGAAAAGATATCGTTACAAAAAAGAAGAAAAAAAAATGGAAAATGATAGGAAGATTAAAAGAAAGAAAATTTCTTAGAGAAAGGAATCAAAAAGTGGAAAATATGATAAAATAAAAAGGCATGAAACAAGACAGAAATACAAAGAAAGAATCTAAAACTCTTTGAAATTCTTTAAAAAAAATCCATTTCCATTCTTCAAGAACTAAAATCTCAAATAAGACAGCGATTTCTTCAAATTTAAAAAAAAGGTAATTTTAAGAGGGTAGCATAATACATAGGATATAAAATTAGCGTATGTCTTGCTAGCCCTGCCTACGCCGTCGACAGAACGATATATCAATTTAATGTAAACAAATTAGATTCAAAATTAGGTCTTCAAGGGTCGCATGATACGCGAGTATATGCAGAAATTTAAAAAGAAAGATGTTAAAAAGTGGGGGATCAGTTTTGTATTGTTCTTTAGTATTAAACTCATCTCCCATTTCTTGGCCATTGTATATGCTCTCTATAGCTATAATCTAAACAGGATTTAAGTAACTTGCAAAAAATATTTTTAGAGGTTGATTTGTTATATATCCCGTATATACTCGCGTATCATGCGACTTTTGAAGACCTAATTTTGAAGCTAATTTTAAGAGGGTCACATCATACACGAGATATAAAATTAAGAGGGTCTCATCATACACGGGATATAAAATTAGCGTATGTCCCGCTACGTCTTTGACCAAAATATATCCATTTACTGTAGTTAAATTAGATTCAAAATTAGGTTTTCAAGCGTTGCATGATACGCGAGTATATAGGATATATATATATATATATATATATATATATATATATATATATATTTCTGAAATGATTTATTGTAACTATTTACACTATTTACATTGTTTTTGAGGCTTGTCCTCATTTTTATTGCCATATTTACGACGTTTCGGGGAAAAAAACGTGTTCATGCCTTTTGAGAAAGGTATGATTCTAATTCTTCTCCCCTCCGACACGTGTAAATGGATGACAGAACACGAACCAGGAGAGATAGTAATGGGACAACCATTATTAAGAGCTAAAAAAAGGATAGGAAGTTGTGGAGAGCTATGATCGCCTATTTGAAAAGAATATATATATATATATATATATATATATATATATATATATATATATATATATATATATATATATATATATTATGCCTTTAAATTCCTTGAGGAATATAGGGTCGCAAGATATCGTTGCTGTTTCTGTAACAAGCCAGTTTTTAAGTGAGTAGGTTGTAAGCCTACTGCCCAACTCCGAACCTGGAGGATCAGGTTTCGAATTCAGTGTTTGGAAGTTAACTATTTGCCCATAGCTGGGGCCCTAACCTAGGGTCAATTTAAACCTGAGAACAACACCAATTAAGAAGTGGTTTCACGTTTGTCAAAACCTCCCGATCTGGCAGCCAATGTGACTTGGGTGTCACATGTAGATACTTGGTAACACCCTCAATCGAAGACGGTCTGATCGCCGGAGATCTTCGGAGACCCGACCTGAAGCTATTTCTGACAGGGCCTGCACGTTTAAACGTTAATTTTATCGAAAGCTGTCACCATATCACAACAGTGAAATAAGCAGTGTGGATTATAGGGCCGCAAGATATCATTGCGGTATCTGTAGCAAGCCAGTTTTTAAGTGAGCAGGGTGTTTGCACACACCCCAACCTGGAGGATCAGGTTTCAAATTCAGAGTTGTCCTTCTCTTAGACCAGTTGCCACCTAAAGCTATAGAGCCCGGTCTGCCCTGCTATTTGCACGGGTATTTGCACGTAAGTGAATGCAATCGATTCGACTGGAATTTGAACTCGGCTCTTCGATTCCCAAATACGAGCCGCTATCAATTACCCCACCGTGCCTCCTCTTCAAAGGAATAGGGCACATATATAAGTAGTACTACTAAGTCCACGAGTATAATAACAACTGATAAATATTTAGGCGCCCTGGAAAGAGAAGCAGGAAAAAAAATGGTCAGTTTAATTATCAGCCAATGTGAGACTCTGAG
>CAHIKZ030002452.1:147500-197500 GCA_903632075.3 Acanthosepion pharaonis
TAAAAAGCTGATTTTTCTGGAAAAAAGGAAAAATGAAGAACTTCCAAATTTTTATATTTCAGAGCGCTTTTGGCTATTTTTAGCCATTATCATTCTAAAACATACTAGTAGAAAACACAAATATATTAATTGCATCCAACTGCAAAAAAAAAAATTACTAAAAAGTGATGGAATTTTAAATAATAAAAAAAAAAACATTAAAATCAAAAAATAATATTAACTAAGAACAAAGCCATTTGCTATAACTGTATTCAGAAATAAAAATAAAATAAACAAAAATTGACACACACAAAACACTAATACACTCAATGCAATTGTATCTTTTTTTTTTTATTTTAATTGCAAAAAAATATTTTGAATTTTATTTTATTTTAATATGGAGTTCTTTATTTACAAAATTTGCTTGAATTGGAATCCTGGTTTCCTATGTTTATCTTTTAACTTTGTTTTAGATCTATACAATAATTTATTAATATAATATATATATAAAATATATATATATATAAATTATATTTATTAAAAAAATTAAATCAAATTAAATTAAATGTCACATAAAATTAAAAAACAAAGAGCATCAATTTTAAATATAATTATTTAATTAATATGAATAAAAGTTCAAAATCTTCAAGAATATTCATACATTTTTTTTTATAATTCCAAAAAAATTCAAAAATACAAGATGGAACATTCTCATACTTTAATTCAAAATAATTATATTGAAGTTTTCAGCTCTTGTTTTAAAATATGAAAAATTATATAATGTTGAATCATATATTTTAAAAAATAATTATATTTATGCTCTACTTTTGTATCGAGCACTATGAAAAAATAATAAAAAAAAAATACTAAAGAACTTTGGATTATTTATAAAACCAGTTCTTTCCTATTTTTCTATATATTCGTACACACACACACACAAACACATATATATATATATATATATATATATATATATATATATATATATATATATAAATGAAGAAAATTATCACTTAACTGAGTGGAGTTGGTTAAGACATGCCAACTTCGATGTTCGGCCAGCACATTGCAGTAATGAAGTTTTTTCGCATTTCAGGACTGTTGTCTTCTCTATCAATGTAAAAAAGTTAATTGAAAAAAAAGGCATTAATCCTATTAACGCTCTAGCTTTACCTTTTGATATCGAAATTTTATGACAAAAAACTGCCTAAAAAAGGAATTTCCCACCAGTCAAAAACTACGGAAAAAGGACCAGCATGTTTTTACCACATAAAATATATAATATATATATATATATATATATATATATATATATATATATATATATATATATATATATATATATATATATATATATATATATTCTAGTCGATTTAATTTGATTCTTTTTTTTTGTTTTTGTTTCCATCACTTTTGTTATTAGATATTCAAATGGAAATGACGAATATATAATGGACAGGATCTATGACTGATGCCAAATCGATGATATTTTCGATCCCGGCCTGAATAAATCGGACGTCTAGTCACACTGAAGAGCTGTGATACAGCAAAAAAGTATATGTCAGTGGGTGAAAATTACATGGGATACATATATGTATATATATATATATATATATATATATATATAAAAGAAAGAGATGAGAACTTTGACGTATCTCGGGGAGTGTTTGATTCTGTTCACGTGAGAGATTTAATAGGACTTGCCCTCTTATAGAAACTGATTATAATTGTTAATAAATCATACAACAAAATTCTATTGATAAGTTTATTAAAATAGATTAAAAACTGGAAGAAAAACTGATGGAATAAAAAAATTAAACCGGGATACTAATTTTTTTCAATAAATTTTAAACTTAAGTTTTTTTCTCACGTTTTAGAATTTTTTTCATGTTTTTTAATTTATTTTGTTAATATATTTTATCGAAGGAGTTTTCGAAAAATATGGCCTTTATTAAATTTTAGAATTCTGTTGATGATTTTTCTGGCGTGGTGGGATTTAGTAAATACGTGTCTTTTTCTCTTGTGTTAGACGAATATTAGTAAAAAAAAAGAAAATTAAAGTATATAACAAAAGAGTATTAAGCAGAACAGATAAATAAATAAAAAAAGAAACGATTTTTATATATTGAAAAAAAACAATGATATGTCCCCTGAATGAAATAAACTGCTAAGCAGAAAATATAATATATATATCAAATGTTACATTTGAAGGCAAACTGGGAAAAATACACATCGGTACTATTGAAACGCTTTTTAGGCATAGATTCAATATAAATTATATATCATATATAAATATATATATATAATATATATATATATATATATATATATATATATGAAGAAAAATATACGGAAAAACAAACAAGAATCCTAATATGCAATTATGCTGTTTTAATGTTAATATAATGTCAACGTCGAACGTTTCGGTCTAGTAGACCATCTTCAGGACATATTCATAAAACATAATTAACATTAGACTATATTCAATTCAACATGAAAAGACGATGGACATAAGAGTAAGACTAATCAAAACAGACAACTGAAATTTTTCAAGATCAGCGTTCCGTTTCAATATGATCACGTCGGCGTCACGTGGGCGATGTTGTGAAAACGTATTCCTAAAATAGAGTATTTTGAATGAAAAATGAAAAGAATTTTATTTTAATGTAAAATTTATATGTACGTTTGTGGAGCATTAATCTTGCCAGAAAAGGGGAAATATTAAAGAAGCCAGGTCTAGTAATCACCGTGCGTGAGATAGATATTATGCCTGCCTCAGAAATTATTAGGATTTTTGTTTGTTTTTCCGTATATTTTTCTTCATATTGTCGGATCTATATCCATATATTTGCTTACATATATATATATATATATATATATATATATATATATATATATATATATATATATATATATATGATCCGAAAAAAAATTTTTTTAAAATTTAATATTACAAAACATATTAAAAACAATGTTAAAAAAAAAAAAAAAAAAACTCAACAACAATGTTCGAACCACAAAATCAATTTTTGAATGATTATCATCAATCTTCCAATAATTCAAAATTAAAACAGAGAAAGTACAATTAGAATAGGTGGAAAAAAAAATACATATATGTACATATATATACCTGTATATATAAAGAAGGAACTAGAAGGAACTATTTTTTAATTTTGAATCTCCCTTGACCAAAATGATGAGAAATCATAGCAAAATATATATCATTAATATGAAATTTTTATTTTTTTTTTTTTATATATTTATTTTAAGATATCATTGCAATATTAAATTTTACATTTATTTTTTGATCATTAAATTTGGTTTTAGAAAAATATCTTTAAATATATATATATATATATATATATATATATATATATATCCCCACAACACTGCATTCATCGGCCCATTGATCTGCATTTCCTGTTACATATGAGGGATATTAAATCTCCGAATGGTGGAAGGAGACTCTGATCGTCATCACTTTCAATAAAACCCTTTTATATTTTTTTTGTCTGTCCAGGGCGTGTTAAATTTCCGTCACCAGAAATCACACGAACACCAACAGTCGATTGTATATGACGATTTCATAAAGGTATGTTTTGAATGCCCGACCTGCACTAGCGTAAACAAGTCCATGGCGGGCCTGACACAAGGCATATGAAAAGGCGCATTGGAAGTAAGTGGTGATGATCAAAGACACCCGGAGATGATTTCATATGCCACATATGTGACAAGCATTGCAGATCTGTCGTTCACACAATCGATGAATGCAGTTTTATCTTTGGAAAATTAGAAATTTAACTGAAGGGCTGGACATGTATGTGATGGTCATACTTTTTTTGTGAGTCGACGATTACCAATATATATATATATATATATATATATATATATATATATATATATATATATATATTTATTAAAGATTTTTTTTTATGTTTAACGTTGTTATTTTATAGATACAAGTATTTAAGCAAATGCTCTGTTTATGATAAACAGTATTAAATAACATTTACCGGCCTGAATGTCCGAGAAATTTTCATAGAAAATATTCGTTCTTTGACAGGATTCGAACCTGCATCCTATACGGAACCGTCATATACGCTGACGTGCCTTACCTCTAGGCTACAAAGAAGCGTTCGGTAGACAAGACAAGGTCGAATTTACTGCTTATAAACTCCAATCTTCCATGAATCTCGTACATTCATAACTGCTCTGGCGTATCGAATGTAAACAAATGACGTCATATATTAAGAAATGGACAAGGTCCGACAATTTATTTATTAAAGACATTTTTTATGTTTAACGTTGTTATTTTATAGATACAAGTATTTAAGAAAATGCTCTGTTTATGATAAACAGTATTAAATAACATTTACCGGCCTGAATTTTAAAAGTTATTTCCAAAATTCGCTTGAGGATGAAATAGAAACTAATGTCTTTAATTTAATCACAACTTATAAATTCGGGGTTTTTTAGCTTCCATTTTTGAAACATGGTTAGAATGTGTAGCGAAAAAACATATTTTAAATCAATTAATTTTATAATATTAATGCTATGTAAATTTACATTGAAGCACTATTTTGTAAAATAAAAATCTCTATAAGAACACCGGATTATATATCTTTGTTCTTTATATTATATATATATATATATATATATATATATATAATATATATATATATATATGGACTTTCCTGTCGTATTCGACGTATGAGCGACAGCCCAGACATATGATTTGATGAAGTGCCGAATACAGTGACCTAGTGTAAACTTTTGCAGGTTTTGAATTCAAAGTTGTCCTTCAGTTGCCATCCAAGGCTATAGAATCCAGTCTGTCCTGCTATTTACCCATAGCTGGAGGGAGAAGAAGAGGATTAATACCATTCCAAAGGGTATTAGCACATAATGGATTCGACTGGAATTCGAATGAAGCAGCATAAAAGCAGCATATCAGAGCAGATTCTAAGACAAGAAATTGGTCATAGCTGTCTTCCCAAACCAAAAGAACGTATGAATTGAAAGCAATGAAAGATTGAGGGATTGCAAACAGAAAAGACAATATTTGTTAACACACCTGACACCGGATTAATGGCTGTATTATTCCGAATTATTTTGGCATTATCCATGATTTAAGAAATACATGGATTAGATTATAAGATAGAATTATTTACTAATGCTAACCATGCGAGGAATCAGATTCGCGAAAGTCCAGTAGTGAGAGAATGGTCATTTCTATCTAATATTCTAACTCCGATTTTTTTCGGTTTTCTTTTCAACCTTCTTCGAAAGACTAAGACTTAATCCACCCGAATTCGGCATCGGGTATCTACACTCATTCTTTATTTAATATAGTGTTTAAACTTCTATCTATCTATCTATGTTTTTGTATTTATCTCTTTCTATCTATCTATATACATATCTACCTATCGTTTTGTATTTATATCTATCTATATCTATCTATATACCTATCTATCTATCGTTTTGTATTTATATCTATCTATATACCTATCTATTTATCGTTTTGTATTTATATCTATCTATATACCTATCTATCTATCGTTTGGTATTTATATCTATTTATATACTTATCTATCTATCGTTATGTATTGATATCTATCTATATCTGTTTATATACCTATCTATCTATCGTTTTGTATTTATATCTATCTATATCTATTTATATACCTATCTATCTATCGTTTTGTATTTATATCTATCTATCTATCTATCTATCTATCTATCTATCTATCTATCGTTTTGTATTGATATCTATCTATCTATCAATATCTATCTATATACCTATCTATCTATCTATCGTTTTGTATTTATATCTATCTATATTTATCTATATACCTATCTATCTATTGTTTTCAATTTCTATCTATCTATATATTATTTATATATCCTATCTATTATTCTTTTTATCTATCTATTTATCTATTTCTATCTATCTATCTATCTATCTATCTATCTCATATTTATCTATCTATCTATCTATCTATCTATCTATCTATCGTTTTAACATTTCTATCTATCTATCTGTCTATCTATCGCCAAAAGGAATCATCTATCTATATCTATCTATCTATCTATCTATCTATCTATCTATCTATCTATCGTTTTGTATTTCTATCTATCTATCTATCTATCTAATGTTTTGTATTTATTTATATTATTTCTTTCTCTCTCTCTCTCAATATTCTGTATTACACACACACACACACACACACACATATATATATATATATATATATATATATATATATATATATCAAAGATTAACACATTTTTATTGCGGCTCTCGAATGCACAGGCCAGTAGACGTAATTCTCAGATATAAATAAAACGAAGAATCTACTCGAACATGTATATCCATATCCATAATTTTTGTTTATTGGCTGTAAATATATATGTGTGTATGTGTGTGTGTGTTAACACAGATTAACGACAGTCTGTTTCATGTTTGAAACGCAATCTTTAGGCCATATGTGGTGTGTTTGATTTTGACTATTTATATATGCTGGTTAATGGGGCAACAATGGGTAGAAAAAGGTCATGGATTTCCAGCTTATTGTAATATCGTAACAGTTATTGGGTAGATGGCAAAAGTTATATTTTAAATTATTCTAAAGGCTATTGAGTAGAAATTGTTGTCGGTCAGAATGCCGTTAATTGTATAGTGTTGTTTATTATTGATTACTTAGGGTATTTTGCATTTATTCATTAATTATTATAATAATTAATGAACAACTTCAAAATAAGCTATGTACCCACTGATTACAACTAATTGCATTCTGGCCTATAATTATTTCTATTCAAGCGGGTACAAATGACAAGATTTACAATACATATAATATTCCATTTTAATGAAGCAGAAGATAAAGATCCGAGTGCATTATCGCCTCCTCTATTTTATGCATTTTTTTCTTTCTTTCTCTCAACCCTTTCTTTCTTTCTTTCTTTCTTTCTTTTCTGGCTTTAAATAACCTCAAAGGTTTGATAAGACGAAGATAAACGAATCAATCAATGAAATACTGAATACCTCCACAAGCATGCTTTTTAGATTTATTTACATTCTCGGGAATATAAATCTATAGAAACTACAGCGGCCACAAAGTGAGGGATCGGTTTATATACTGATTAAAACATAAAACTGAGAAAAACTTTATATTCACATTATTACCTAAAAAAACTAAAAATAAAAAGCCCAAAAAAAAAAAATTCTCACAATCTAAAAATATTTTCTGGCTTTAAATAAGCTGAAAAGGGTTGATAAACAGTAGAAAACGAATCACTATATATATATATATATATATATATATATATATATATAGTGTAATATAGAAATGATATTAAGACTTTTTATCCACATTATAATTTCTGGTTTGCGTATCAAATTCTGATTATGTGTGAACCCAACTGTTCTCCTCTCAAACCATGGGTTAATTGGTAAGTCTTGTATCACTAAACCATTATTATCTAAAAAAAAAAAAAGAATTTTTAGACTCTAAAAATATTTTCTGGCTTTAAATAACCTGCAAAGGGTTGTTAAACCGCAGAGAACGAATCAATCACTCAATGAAATATTGATTAGCTACACAGGCATGCCTTTTAGATTTATTTTCTGGAATATAAATGTATAGAAACTGCTGTTGCCACAAAGTGAGGATCATAAATAAATATATATATATATATATATATATATATATATATATATATATATATATACTATTTTACTGTTTAACATTATTTTTCTAGGCTTTTCTATATATATATATATATATATATATATATATATATATATATATATATATATATATATATATCTACTGATCTACACTTTGATATTTACAGCAGTTTATATAATATATATCTATCTATATATATATATATTGTAATATAGAAATGATCCCCCACTTTTTATCCACATTATAATTTCTTGTTTGCCTATCAAATTCTGATTATGTGTGAACGCAACATTTCTCTCCCCCGCAGCCATGGGTTAATTTAGTAAGACTTGTATCACTAAGCCATTATTAACTAAAAACAAAAAACAAAAAAATTCTTAGACTCTAAAAATATTTTCTGGCTTTAAATAACCTGAAAAACGGTTGATAAGCCGTAGAAAATGAATCAACCAAAGTTAGATTTAAAGCCTCCCACGTGAAAACCCAATAATAGTAAGGAATTAATAAAATATTTGTTTCATATATGCTGATATTTGTTTTTTTTTTATGGAATGGGTAAACTAGCCAAGAAATAATTATCTTTTTTTTTTTAATTGCATTCCACATTTCCCATAAATCTCGATTTCTTTTTAATCAAATAAACTGTTTTTGTTAGTTGATTAGTGTTTCATTTTTTTGTTTATTTTTTTGTCTTTAACATTATTAATTTTCATCCCATTATTACTATTACCGTTTGACTTAAACTTTTGATCCTGAGAAAATAAAATAGAAAGATTTTGACCTCATACAACAATAGATTAAACTCTTATTGGCAGTCGGTTCCATCGCCTTATCCGTCCGAATGCAAAATTCTTTATTTCTTTCTTCCATTATATTTTCTTTTGTTTTCATGCTAAAGATTTTTCTTTCTTTTGTCCTATGTCTTAATGTATTTTCTTTTATTAGTTTATATCTTTCTCTCCGTTTTTCTTCATTTCCCGACACACACACGTGAAAGCCTTTTAATTATAGCATAGCCTCCTTTCTTTTTTAATCATTTCACCCCAAGCAAGGCGGGAATGCCAGGAGTACGCAGGGGGTTACAGGGGGGTGAAAGTGAGAGAAAAAAAAAACTGTGTATAGGAAGGATTCGAATTCCAGTCGAATCCATTACCTTGGGAAATACCCTTGGGAAAGGTATGTATCCTCTTCTTCTCCCCCTCAGCTATGGGTAAATAGCAGGACAGACCGAGTTCTCTAGCCTTGGATGGCAACTGGTCTACCGCAGAAAGAAATGGCAAGCTGCCGCGGGAAAAAAAAAATCTGCCTCGTCAGTCATGTATCGAAAGCTACATGATCGCTTATGCGTGTATCACGCATAGCACATAACTAGCTGACAGGGAGGATTAAGGAAAATTTTGCCTATTGTACGGTTTATACCCTTCCCTGATCTTTTGAACAGGAGTAGAGGTTTATCTCTTGTTTCCTGCCCAGGATTGGGTTTCCGATTCCTTCTAAATTCCTCTAATTCTCTTTCACTCTCAGTAGCTCCTTGCGTTTTCGTGTCATTATCGCTTTTCTGGGGGTGAATTGATAAAAAAAGGTAAAAAGTTGAACGGGATTCAAGAAGATAGAAGCTGGCGAATGACGTTGGATTTAAGTTTTTGAAGACTGTAGTCATCAGGGAAGCAAGTAAACGGAAGTGAGTTCCATAGGCGGGGAGTGTGAGAAAAGAAACTGTTGGAGAAGAAGTAGTGGTTGCATTTAACTATTTCAACAGTAAAAGGGCGGGACCTCGATGTTAATCTAGTTCCACACTTAAATTCACGTAGTCGAGGCACCGGGGAAAAAAGCTCGTCAAAACAGTGGTCATGAAAGTATTCGTAGAAATGACTATACAGTTCGTTTTTTTTTTAATCAATTCACCCCAAGCAAGGCGATAATGGCACTAAGACGCAAGGGCCTACTGGAAATAAAAGAGAAGGAAAAGACATTAGAAATAACCGGAAACTCGATCCTAAAGAGGAAACAAGGGCTGTTCAAAATATCAAGGAGGAATATAAACCGGACGATAGATGAAGCTATATACTCCTATTTAAATATTATTAAAATATTCCACTCAGTATAAAATGGGGGTTCGGTTTTTCATTGTTATTAAGTAATAAACTGATCATTCCCAAGAAACAATGTATATATAATAATTCGAAGATATATTTAAAGACATGTGAAATATTTCTAATAATACTAAAGACTTAAATATGAGATCAATTTTGAACATAAAGTGGGTGATCGATTGTTTAGTGTTCTTAAGTAATAAACTGATCCCCCCAAGAATTACTGTATATATATATATATATATTAATATAATAATTGGAAAATATACTTAAAGACTCACATGGGAAAACTTCCTAATGATAGTAAGGATTTAAAATGTGACATCAATTTTGGACATAAATTGGGGGATCGGTTTTACATTATTATTAAGGAATAAACTGATCCCCCCATGAATTATTGTATACCGTAATATAATAATTTGTAAGAACGTTGAGATAATAATGATTTACTGATAATAACAACGAAAATTGCAATATGACCTCTGGTAAAAACATGATTTGATAACAGCAAAAATTGCAATATGAGCACTGGTAAAGAATGATTGTTGAAGAAATTAGGTTTATAATACCCAGAAATTCACACATGGCACGGTCGATAAAGGCGTTAATTAGATCCAGTGACAGGACCCAAAGAGTGTGAGTTCAATACCTGGTTAAGGCGGTGGAGAACTTGGAGGGGGGAATTAACTGATAACTGACATCCATTAGACATGGCACGTGGAACTAGAACAGTCTACCCCAGTGAGCGAAATAAAGGACTCAGTTCGACATTCCAACCACCTGAAGAAGGCCAGAGCGTGCAGCGGTCGAAACGTTGTATGGCAACAAAGATGAGGATAATAGTCCGAATAATGTAAATAGTGTTATTGATACAAGTCCTGCTAATTAACCCATATCTGTGGGGGTGGGAGAAGAGGGACATTTATCCCTTTCCCAAGAATATTTGCGCGTAAGTGTATATAACGAACCCTAATGGAACTGGGCCTACCAATTTCCATTTCTGTGCAGTTATCTATTGCGCCACCCGCTTAGAGGATATCTGGAGGAGTCAGGTACTTACTGGAGCGATACAGGAAACTGACCATTCTTCCAGCATCATTAGCGATTGTACGATCCGGCCTTCTTCAGGTGATATAGGTTGGAATTTCGAAATTCCAGCGTATATCACCTGAAGAAGACCAGAGCGTACAATGGTTGAAACGTTGTGAATATGGCAATAAAGATGAGGACAATAGTCCGAATTATGTAAATAGTGCAAACTTTTTACATTATTTGTACTGTGTGTCCTCATCTTTATTGTTACATTCATAAAGTCTCGACCGTCTTTTTTCAGGTGGTATTTTTTTGAATTTCGACACGACCCCTTTATTTAGTCCACGGGGTATATTTTTCTGATTCCACGTACCACGCCCTTGGATATCTCAGTTTTATTTAATTCGTCTTAATGACTCAACTCTCCAAGTTTTTATTTTGCCTTTAAAGCGCACTCACTTGATAGCTGTTCAGTATCGTGTCCGAAACGTAAACAAAGCAATATCTAAAGAATTAATGGATTTTATCACTTTTATTTTTTAATCCGACATATTTTTATTACTTTTACTTTTTAATCCGACATATTTTATTACTTCAAATTTTATTATCCTGGATACTCGTCTTTGAAATAGACGACATATTTTTTCAAATTTTTACTTTAAACGGTGTGTATTACGTCCATCGTCAAGTGCATTGAAGAAATTTTTATAAAGAAAATTTACTCTCTGGATGGGATCGAACCTGCGTACCTCTTTGTAGGAGATATCACCATTTGATAAATGTAGTATACACTGTTAAAATAAATATTTTAAAAATGGGACCTCTATTTCAAATATGAGTAGCACTATAATAATGTTTGAAGTAATAAGAATGGCTGATTAAAAATAGATCCATATTTTTTCACGCACATACACACGTGTTTGAGAAAAATTAATAAATTTATATATATATATATATATATATATATATATATATATATATATATATATATATATATATATAAATTATGAGGAGGATTTGATAATTATATTTAAGTAATTCATCTGATAGAAATCTCAACAGAATGCAAATATAGGACGAAAAGGCCGTCCAGTGCTTTCTGCATTCTGTTGAGATTTCTATCAGACTCGATGAATTACTTAAATATATATATATATATATATATATATATATACAACACTGACAGTTTTGACAAATAAAATACTACTCTGATCAAAGGAGAAACAATTCACTAAGACGAAAATATATAGACTGCGCATTGATCGCAAGATCATCACACACAGCAAATTTGCGCCTTAGCTCCTACAACATTCCACCATGTATGTATATATATATATATATGAATTTAAAATTCTCATCATCCCTCATTCGTGCGCATGTGTAGTCGCACCGACATAACAAACTAAATCCGATGAAGTCATAAAGAACAAAACGCATCACATGAAAACTTTTCCCACTTTGTCATCTAATTTCCCTCAATATTGTTGACATATATATATATATATATATATATATATATATATATATATATATATATATATTAAAATTTATACATGTCATAAGATCACTGGAAAAGTTGCAATTTTATAACATACATATTATAAGATCATAAGATATAACACACACGCATATATATATATATATATATATATATATATATATATATAAAAGATCTAAAATATTACAAACACTAACATTTTCCGCTACCGCGGTTTCTACCAATGAAGCCTTCCTCAGGCAGTGATAATGTCAATTGTTTTTCTATCACTCCATATATATATATATATATATATATATATATATATATATATTACTTTAAATGTTATTTTTAGTGGATACCCCGTATTTGAGAATGAACTACATAAAAAAGAAAGAGAGAGTTTTATATATAGGGAGAGGGAGTAAAGTAGAGAGTGCATGAAAAACAAGCACAGTTTGAGGAAAAGAGGGAAAGAGTAAGCAATAAAGAGAGAGGAAATATAAAAGAAAAAGCATAAGAGAATGAATATCTCGACAGAGATAGGGGGAGTGAGAGATTTAAAGATAGATTAAGGAAATGAGGTGGAAAGATATCGCTTTCTTGCCTCGAAAAACGTTTAAGACCCTGCTAATAAAAGGAACAGCGTCAATACAAAGAAAAAATGTGGGCAGTTTAGTTATCTGATAAGGCATTCAGCGCGCCATTTTTCCTATCCCACACCCGAAAGCCATACAGACAAACTTCTTTGCATTTGAGCAACTCAAAGAGCAGTCTGCATAGAGTGAAACGCCTTTTATTCAAACTCAGGAAAAACGCTATGCCCCCCCCCCTCGCCTCTTCCCGCCACTGCGTAATTCGTACGTTATCATTATTTGCCATGATCAATCATTTTTTTTTAGATATTTTAGCTTTTTACATGCGAAATTAATTCTTGAATTCTTGGTATATTAGCAGATTATTACTTTTTATCTCACTGTATTAAATGCTACTTGGCAGAATCACAAATGATTTCACTCTGAATTCTCTGTTACTAAAGCCCAAAGTGAATTAACTAGTTTTATGCAGATACAAACTATAATAGAAGAAAAATTATTGATAGTAATTCAATAAATAACAAGAAGGTCGTTATAAAATCTTATCTGGGTCAGAAGGAGAATATTATAGCTTTCCATTGTCAGGTAATTATTATCAAGCTGGTCTCACTACCTAGTCATGACAAAATACATTGTCAGGGAATTATTATCAGCTTGGTCTCATTACCTACTCATCAGAGAATACATTATGAGGTAATTATTAACAACATGATTTCATTTCCTAGTCATGACAAAATACATTGTCAGGTAATTATTATCAACTTGATCTTATTACCTACTCATCATTGTCAGGTATTATTATCAACCTGATCTCATTAACTAGTCTTAAGAGAATACACTGTCAGATAATTATTAACAACCTAGTCTTATTACCTAGTCATGACAAAATACATTGTTAGTTAACTATTACCAACCTGGTCTCATTAACTAATCAAGCAAAAATGCAATTATTAACAAGCTGGTCTCATTACATAGTGTTCAGAAAATACATTGTCAGGTAATTATTATCAATCTGGTCTCATTACCTAGTCATGATAAAATATATTGTCAGTTATTTATTATCCACCTGGCTTTTACCTCTCATGATAAATACATTGTCAGGTAATCATTATTAACTTGGTATCATTACATAGTCATGACAGGTAATTATAATAAACCTGATCTCATAAATTAGTCATGGGAAAATGCATTGCTTTGGTAAACAAAATAGCATGGTTCAATGAACGACTTAAAACAGTGCTTAAAATATGAAAAAAGAAACATTGCGTGAAATTGTGTTTTGTGGCAACATTAGGCCACGTTTGTCGACAATCGAAGCAAACAAGTATTGTGTTACCAGTTAACATTTAAAAAAAGCCCCTATATTAAATGTTCATAACTTCTTGAACAAAGATTTACGAGAGTTTACTGTGTTCATGGAAGGTAATTGAAGTCGCCCATTGGCTTGCATGAGTGACATTTTAGATGGAGTGTGGTATACCATTGTATGGGTGACCTTAGATCAAGTACTCTGTTCTCTCACAGTAAATAGTACTAACATGTTATTTCATTTACTTCTAAAAATAAATATAAACAAAAACTTCAACTCATATAAAAGATATATATATATATATATATATATATATATATATATATATATATATATATATATATATATATATATTAAGCTTTTTTTTAGTTTTTCTTGTGTTCTTACAAGTATTTTCTTTTCTGGATACAAATTGTGTAGAAAACGGACCAAATGTTTTGAATATCTAAGCGCTTTCGGCTATTCTTTTAGCCATTATCAAGGAAGATTTTTATTTTTTATTTTTAAGTGAATGTATGATTTATTTATGTATGTACATGAAGTTATAAGCATGTTCATTTTTCCAAACACGGTCAACATGTTGTGGCCGTGTTCATAGTTAATGTTAAGATGTTGGTTTTTATTTCTTTTTTATTATTAATGCTTCCATTACTTTTTTAGTCTTTTTTACGTGTGGGTGAAGCTATTATGCTTGTATTTTCTACTAGGTTGTTGTGAATGGAGTTTGGTAGGTTTCCGAGTGTATTTAAATGAGTCCTAATTGAGTTATGTTCAGATAGATGTAATGGGAGTCGTCTAGATAGGCATGTAGTGTCATGATCAGTATAATTATTTGTGAGTTTGGTTTGATCAGGAAAATAGTTCCTTAAGGGGCATGTTATCTCGTAAATAATTTTGGACAGTTTTTACACACTGTGTCCTGAAAAGAAAACACTTGTACGAACACAAGCAAAATTGAATAAAAAGCTTAATCGCAGTACGTTGTCAGTCGTCTTTAAAGAAACTGATATATATATATATATATATATATATATATAAAATTATTTTTTAAAAAATATGATTCCTTCGCCTTTTTTTTTTAAATAATTATAATTTAAGCTCTACTTCTGTATGGAGCACTGTTTTTTTTTTTTAAATAAAAACAAAAATACTAAAGAACTCCAGATTATTTACCTAACGTGTTCTTTCCTATTTTCTTACATATCTGCACACACACACACACACACACACACACACACACACACACACACACACACACACACACACACACATATGAAGAAAAATATACGGAAAAACAAACAAAAATCCTTATATGCAATTATGGTGTTTTAATGTTAATATGTCGGATCTATATCCATACATTTGCTTACACACACACACACACACACACACACACACACACACACATATATATATATATATATATATATATATATATATATATATATATATATGAAAAAAATATACGGAAAAAACAAACAAAAATCCTTATATGCAATTATGGTATTTTAATGTTAATATATCGGATCTATATCCATACATTTGCTTTACACACACACACACACACACACACACACACACACACACACACATATATATATATATATATATATATATATATATATATATATATATATATATATATAAAAAAAATATACGGAAAAAACAAACAAAAATCCTTATATGCAATTATGGTGTTTTAATGTTAATATGTCGGATCTATATCCATACATTTGCTTACACACACACACACACACACACACACATATATATATATATATATATATATATATATATATATATATGAAAAAAAATATACAAAAAAAAAACAAACAAAAAATCCTTATATGCAATTATGGTGTTTTTAATGTTAATATGTCGGATCTATATCCATACATTTGCTTACACACACACACACACACACACACATATATATATATATATATATATATATATCCTTTCTCTTTTAGTAAATGTTGCTATTTCTCCTTTTGAAACCGTTTTTTTTTTTCGATTTAAAACCGTTTCTTTTCTGTTTTGAAACCGTTTCCGTTTCTACTTTTGAAACTGTTTCGTTTTCTTCTTCTGAAACTTAAACTGTTTCTTTTTCTCCCCTTGAAGCAGTGTCGTCTCGTTTCGAAACTGTTTCTTTTTCTCGTTTTGAATATGTTTCTTTTTCTCCATTTTCTTTTTCCATTTGAAACCGTTTCTTTTTCTCATTTGACACTGTTTCTTTTTTTATTAATATAAAAAAAATAAGTATATAAAATAATTAAAATAAAGATATATTCATAAAACAGAGAAACAATGATAAAAGAAAATAATACAAAAAAAAAAAAAAAACAAGACTTCGGATCTTTTAATACAGGTTTTTTTTTTTTTTATTTGTCGTTGAAATATCTCCCGTATTTGCTTAAAGATTTGTTCTGTGTTTGGCATTTAGATAGCATTAAAAGTCTTTACTTTTAACTAATTCAATTCAGAAAAATCACTTTTTATCGTATTATGACTGATTTAAAAAAAAAAAAGTGAGCAGGTTTAAAATAACAATTATGACGGTTAACATTTTTTAAATGCCATATTTGACGCTGTATAAGACGCACCCCAATTTCAGCGGGGCAAATCAAGAAAACATTAGTAATTAGTAAAATTATTATTAAATGGTACAGCCTAGGCTATATTTATGAGGTATCATTCTGGTTAAACAAGCTATGATTGCAATTAAACAAAAAATAATACGAAAAAAGAACACGAACCTAAAAAGAAAACTTTATTATATCCTTTATATGATCTGTACAACCTGCGTCTTGTAAACTTCTTATTGGAATAATTAAGATGTAAAAATTCTGATTGCATTTTTATTAATGCAACCGAAAGTTATCGCAAGAAAAACATTAATGAAACAAATATATTTTACAAATATATAATTTAAATTTATTGTATATAATTTTAGTAAAACAAAGTACTAATATTAAACGCGACGAAATTAATTTAATAAATATTATCAATGATAACACTTTTAATCTATATAAGAGCCTTTTAAATAATGACAATAGTTATATGAAAGTTGCTCTAAAGTCTAAGCTGATAGAAATTGACAGGGAGCTAATTTCGGCTGACTATCGCGAATTTTAAACCTACATATGGCATATAAGACGCAGGGGAATTTTAAAAGATATTTTTAGTAAAAAAAAAAAGTGCGCCTAATATGCCGTTAAATAAGGTAAATTTCATATTCTTGTCTTTACAACATTTCAGTTCCCTGGAAGACTGCAAAAGGTTCCTAGAACAGTTCTTTGCCGAGTTATCGATACAAATTCGACTAATTAGCCCATGTCTTGCGGGGAGAAGATGTGGATTCATTCACTTTCCCAAGAATATTTTCATGTAAGTGAATATAACGAATCCTGCTGTTATTGGAACTCGACTCCGATTTCCAATTACGAGCCGTTATCCATTACACCACCCGCACATCCAAGCTTACAGCAACTGCTATTCCCAAGCCTTCACCCATCTAGGTACTGAGCAGGGACAACATTGCTTAACTTCAGGGATCGTACGGGAACCGGTGTTTCAACTTGATTTGGCCGTAAGACTGAGCGTGAAGAATTAAAAAGGGTCAACAATTGGTCGTATTTTTCCTCTCTCTCTTTCTCCCTCTCTCTTTCCCTCTCATTTTCTGCTTATCCCTTTCTCTTTCCCTCTCTCTCTCTATCTCCATCTCTCTTTCCCTCTCATTTTCTCCTTATCCCTTTCTCTTTCCCTCTCTCTCTCTTTCTCTCTCTCTCTCTCTCATTCTTTCTCTCTCTTTCTCCTCTTCTTTTTCTATCTCTCCCTCTTTTTCTCATTATTTAAGCTCTGAGAGTGAGGAATAAAAATTAATGAACATTTTTCTTTTTTTTTCTCTCTCCTACTTTGCCTCTCTCCGTATTTCTCTCTATACATACACAAAGACACACAGACACACATATAAGATCTTTGGATCTTAGATTACACTGTTTTGATGCAACAAGTCTAGGAGAAGAACAATTTTAATTTCAAACCCAGCCTGAAAAGGGATGGGCTGTATCAGGTTATGTTGACCTAACCAGACCCTCTGCTGCTACGGGTTACGTACAGACCAGGCTTGACGTTGCTTAACTTTGGTGATCTTACGAGAACCGGTGTCTAAACATGATGTGGCCATAATCCATGTCACTCGCATATCCAAGATTACAACACCTGGCATTCCCAAGCGGTTACTCATCTAGGTACTGGCCAGGCTCGACATTGCTTAACGAGAAGAATCAACTGTAAGAAGCCAGAATGTGTGATTGTCGGCAAGAGGACTAGCCCCAAACATAAACTACAAATTGAAGACACCACAATCAAGCAAGTACGAAAATTTAAATATCTGATTAATGTTTTAACGGAAGACAGAAAAGGTGACAGTGAAATCCGAAGGCGTATTGGGATAGCGAATGATGCCTTCTAAAATATTGAGCAAAGTATTAACATACAAGAAAATGTCATTAGAAACAAAGAAAAGATTACTGAACTGCTATGTAATATCTAATCTCCTATATATCAGTGAATACTGGACAATCTGCTCACGAATTTCATAAACTAAGTATTAAGAGATAGGAAAATGTCGTTAGAAACAAAGAAAAGAGTGCTGAACTGCTATGTAATATCTAATCTCCTATATATCAGTGAATACTGGACAATCTGCTCACGAATTTCATAAACTAAGTATTAAGAGATAGGAAAATGCCTTTAGAAACAAAGAAAATAGCGCTTAACTAATATGTAATATCTAATCTCCTATATGGCAGTGAATGCTGGGCAATCTCCTCATGCCTTTCATAAACAAAGCAAAGTATTAAGAGATAGGAAAATGACGTCAGAAACAAAGAAACTATGTAATAAAAATCCACCTATATGACAAGGAATGCTCGGCAATCTTCCCATAAATGAAGAGGAGACCTGGGAGCAACGCAGATGTGGTTCTACAGAAGGATACTGAGAATTCCAGAGTAACGAGGGAATCTTAAAAAATGGAAACAAAAAAGACACTTATAATTAGAAACCCGAAAGAGACAGTTGAAATTTCTTGGGATCATAATGAGGAAAGTGGGCTTGGAGAATTTAACACTCACAGAACATCAAGTAACAAGTACGTGTACATGAATGGCAGAATATGGACTGGGAGAGGTAGTGAAAAAAACAAACCTTACTAAGAGCTAAAAAGGATAGGAAGTTGTGGAAAGCCTTGATAACCAGAATTTCAGATTTCAAGACGACAACGGAGTTGTTTTAATCTTAATTATCATTAAATTAAATTTGTACCATACTAAAATATCCGCTTTACTAAAAGCAAGAAATACGAGACAGACGGAAGAATGTCAATGCAACAAGGTTTCTTATTCTGCAAAATTGGCAAGGCAGCTAAGCCGAAGTTGCAGAGACTGTCTAAGAGTAATTTCCTAACACCAGTGAGAGGAAAAAGCTAATTTAGAAACCGCATGTTATCAGGCGGACTTCCTTAGCCTTCAAAGGGTTATTTTTTTTTTTACCACATGTGCATAATTTGCTTCATTAGGACCTGTGTCGGTTAAAAGCAGCTGTTTCTTTTCATCAGATACAGACACAAGACTTCATTTTGGTAGCAGACAAATACCGAAGTCTCAAAGAAAAAAATTAAAAAAAAAAATGTCTGCAGAAATGTTCGTCTGCTTTCTCAAGATTTATACCTAAATGTAAGCAATAGAATAAAAAAAAAAAGTTTAATATATATTAAATTATTCTTTTAATGCAAATTAAAGACGATATTTTTATACTAGCTTAACTACTATCGCGGATAGGAGAGATTCTTTATAAAGTAAAGATTTCGAGTGTTAATTTCAAAGGTAGGTAGACCCAGTAAAATTGGAAGACTAGCACATTACAATCCTCTTTTCCACGTTTTCTTCTGCACGGGTCTCACGCTAGGTTAATCTTAGGAAATTTGCCTGTCTGTGTCTTTTAAAAAATATTAAGCGTTTTTTGTTTTTTCGCGATTTTCCCGCCAATTCGGCGTTACCCTCCCTTATAATTTACTGAGCATTTTAATAAAATACAAATGCATTGTTTTAAGAGGTATTGAAAGTTTTGAATGGAATTTGTCTTCCGTTCAAAACGTAAAATAATCGATATTTTTTAAAACAATCCCTGTAAAATAATGCAAGTACCACTGATACGGCTATATACATATATATATATATATATATGTGTGTGTGTGTGTGTGTGTGTGTGTGTGTGAATTACACAACAAAATCCAAAATTAGCATATGAGGTAATTTTAGACTTTGTTGTGTAATTTATATGCTCTGTTATAATAAATACATTGAGCTCAATTTGCGGATAAATTTTAATATTTGATATTGCTGAGATCCACTTGGATTATATGCTAACGGATTTATTACCTGTACTATATATATATATATATATATATATATATATATATATATATATATATATATATATATATGTGTGTGTGTGCATATGTGTAATTTTACTACAACAAAATCCAAAATAAATAGCATCAATTTGCAGGATAAATTTTAATATTTGATTGCTGGATCCAATAACGGATTTATTACCTTTATATATATATATTTATATATATACATATATATATATAAATATGTGTGTGTGTGTGTGTGTGTGTGTTTTACAACAAAATCCAAAATTAGCATATCAATTTAGACTTTGTTGGGATAATAAATACATTAATCAATTTGATAAATTTTAATATTTGATATTGCTGAGATCCACTTGGATTATATGCTAACGATTTATTACCTGTACTATATATATATATATATATATATATATATATATATATATGTGTGTGTGTGTGTGTATGTGTGTGTGTGTGTAGAATTACACAACAAAATCCAAAATTAGCATATGAGGTAATTTTAGATTTTGTTTGTAATTTATATGCTCTGTTATAATAAATACATTGAGCTCAATTTGCGGATAAATTTTAATATTTGATATTGCTGAGATCCACTTGGATTATATGCTAACAGATTTATTACCTGTACTATATATATATATATATATATATATATATATATATATATATATATATATATATATATATATACACAAACATCTATTACCTTTACTATATAATTCATTTTAGGATATTACATTGAAAAACATGTTCATAATCGCTACACAATTGCAGTCAGGTTTCAATGCGTATCAACGCATTTCATCAGCGATTGTAAATTATTGGCGAGTGTACGATTTATTCAGATTTAAAACTAAAATACAGCCTCTTTCTGTATCTATTTTTTCTTTCTGTAACTATTCTGTATCGATTTTTTGACGGCTGTTAAAGTTAAATTTCTAATTCAGACATGAACTCAGTCTTACACCAGGGTTGAGTAAGACTAACGAAGTTTTCAGCGGTTGAAAATGATCTATCCCCCCAGATGAGTTAATTTTGGATTTCGTTGTGTAATACTGTTTATTTCTTCTGTTATAATACATACATTGAGCTCATTTTGTGGATCAATTTTAATATTTGATACTACTAGGATCCACTTGTAATACCAACGGATTTATTACCTGTACTATATATATATATATATATATATATATATATATATATATATAGTAATAAAAGCCTCACTCTCTGGCTGCATTTAACCTAGCTCCTGCCGTGGGCTCTTGAATTGGTCACAACATTTAAGTATTGCATCAATATTTAAGCTTACTTTTTAAAAGTTCAACGATAATTCGTTTGCCGCCACTTAATTTTAAGACAATTTGATGTTCGTAGGTCCTTGCATTCCGTACAAATAATTATTTTTATTTCAGGGCCGACGTTGGCTGGATTTCGCAAATAATTTCCATTATTCTCAAATTTATTTCCAAATTATAAAAATTGTTTTCGTATCAAAATAATTCGTAGCAAAAAAATCACGTAAAAAAAAATAAATTGACAAAAAAAATCGCAGTAATGAAAATTTGAGAATTCAAAATTTCAGGATTGCAGGTCCAGATCCGGCCCGGAATATTTTTAATATGCTCACGGTGTCGGCCTGATTCCAATATGTTATATGTTGGGCCTCTAAGAGTAAAAATGAAAAAGTGTGACACAGTGACTTTGACATTATATAGAAGGCCTTAAAGAATTCAGTGAAACTTTCATTTTGCATTCACAATATGTACTGCGCATATAAAATTATATATATATATATATATATATATATATATATATATATATATATATATATATATATACTAGCAGCATGGCCCAAGTGTTGCCCGTGCTTGATTCAAAAAATCATTACGACTCATGCAGCAATCGCTATCACTTGACTTAAAATATTTTGCCCTTCCTTGCCTTTTAAAGGAGTGCCCTTTGCCGTGCTGATGTTGCTACATTCCTTACTTCTTGCCTATTTCACACTGCGAATTTTTCTAAGCTCTATACTAAACATTAAATCTGTTACGAAAAAAGAACTAAACAAAATGAACACAAAACGATCAGCTTTAAAAAAGAACTCGTAACTGGAAAAACCGAATGAAAAAGAATGTTAACAACAAATACTTTTTCACACCCAACCCAGTTCTGCGGAATCAGAATCATTGTTGAGTTTAAGGAAGCGAATGAGCCAATTGGAGTAAAGTGCCATGCAGATTTAAATTTTTCCCACTTGTGACGAATGCAGCTATCGATTTTTTTGCATGCTAGCATGCTAGTTAATTTTGTTGCAAATCCATCGAAAATTGCGACCGTGCATTCGTTACGCTCACACACATCCTGCGTTTTATATATATATATATATATATATATATATATATATATTATGTGCTTTGTCTTGAATCCAGATCTGCTGTTAGGAAAGTTGGTTCACTGTGTCGCGTCACTGTATTATGCGTTTTATATATATATATATATATATATATATATATATATATATATATATATATATATATATGTGTGTGTGTGTGTGTGTGTGTGTGTGTGTGTGTGTGTGCGTGCGTGTATGTATTATATGCTTATATATACATTTATATTATGTGCTTTGTCTTGAATCCAGGTTTTCTGCTAGGAAAGTTGGTTCACTGTGTCGCGTCAGACAATTTTTCACGACAGAATCTATCTTTCACATGTATAAGTCTCCCGAGAAGTTGCTTCCCCAATCACTAAAATCTTAACCTATTCTAGTCTAGTTATCTATCTTGCATATCCTCACATTATACAACCATGTAGCAACTGAATATCTAACTCTGTGAACATTTCTGCTGCCATTAATGAATCCTGACAGGACTTTTAAATCTCTCATAATCGCCTCACTGCATAGATTGAATAAGTCCGGTGAGAAGACACTTCCTTGTATTTTTTTTTTATATTTACTGAATCCATTTTCTATCCGTTTGCAGGTGGTTTGCTGCCAGTATAGGTTCTGGATTAATTTAATATCCTTCCCAGACACTATCAATGTCTCCCCACGGTAGTGACTATTGCAGGACGTCCAGACTTTGGGTCAACATCAAGACTCTTCCTTCCCCTCCTAAATGCCCAGTTTTACACTGATGATAAAACTGAAGCTTCAGCTCCTAATGTCACAACCACGTCAGCATTAATATCCTTGGGGACTAAACCCTTTTTCTGCATGTAAAAAACACCACGATGGAAAATGTAGATTTTCAAGAAAAGTTACTACTAGTTACACTTCAAGTTTTCTTCAGATGCCTGCAAATAAACAATACAAGCTTTTTGTGTGGTTATTAAAAGACGAAAGGAAAACACCGTGTTGGCTCATATTGTATTTACTTCTGAGTACTTTCGACATAGCGTAATCTCATCATCAGGGTATTAATTATAATCTAAGTAATTAGTTTTCATGTTTGTGAAGGACAAAAATTGTTGTGGTCATTCGAAAATTATCATTTTAATATGTAGAGTCAGGGACGCTGTGTCATGGCTTGAGTGACGGACGCCGTTTAAGGGGAAGTAATTACGTATGCTGTGGAAAAATTCCGGACTTGAGTAATTGCTGGATAAAGGAAAAATGACAAGCGCTAACATTTAATGACTACCTATTACACACATTTTAAATATATATATATATATATATATATATATATATATATATATATATATATATATATGCATATAATGGTGGTTTAGATCGTCTTCAAGATTGTCCCTTCCCCTGCTAAACTCAACTGCCCAGTTTTGCACTGTTGGTAAAACTGAGGCTTCATCCCCTTATGTTACAGCATTAATATCCTAGACTACACCCTTTTTCTGCATGTAGATAACACCACGATGGGAAATGTTGTACATTTTCAAGAGAAGTCACTACGAGTTACATCTGAAGTTTTCCTTCAACAGTCAGATATCAGTTTACCTGGAAATAAACAATATTTTTATTAAGAAGTAGAGCTGAAATTAATGCATGCAAGATAGCACAGCTCTCGTATAATTCCTCCATAATCAGCCTATAAAGTTCTCAGCACACCTTCGTATGTCACGGTTATCAATCACTTCCAACAGATCTTTGCGATATCTCTATCTATAAAATGCAGGATGTGTGTGTGTGTGTGTGTGTGTAACGAATGCACGGCCGCAATTTTCGACGGATTTGCACCAAAATTTACATGTACATGCTCCAAGTTAGTGGAAAGGCCAACACCGACTTTGCATTTCCCAACTCCCATCGATAGTGGAAATAATCGATATTTTTCATGCTTCTACGGCAGTTTTCATATAGTTTGCGGCCATAGAGTGAGAGCCTATAGCTGGCTGCCACGAATAGGTAGGAAGATTCTATTGGCCAGCGTGAGAGCCAACAGCTGACTGACACGAATGTTAACTAGCATGCTAGCATGCAAAAAAACAATCGATAGCTGCATTCGTCACAAATGGGAAAAATTTAAATCTGCATGGCACTTTACTCTAATTGGCTCATTCGCTTCCTTAAACTCAACGTTGATTCTGATTCCGCAGAACTGGGTTTGGGTGTGAAAAAGTATTTGTTGTTAACGTTCTTTTTTCATTTACGAGTCCTTTTTTTAATGCTTATCGTTTTGTGTTCATTTTATTTAGTTCTTTTTTCGTAACAGATATAATGTTTAGTATAGAGCTTAGAAAAAATTCGCAGTGTGAGATAGGCAAGAAGTAAGGCATGTAACAACATCAGCACGGCAAAGGGCACTCCTTTGAAGGCAACGAAGTGCATAAATATTTTAAGTCAAGTGATAGCGATTGTTGTATGAGTAGTACGATTGTTGAATCAAGCACGGGCAACGCCGGGCCATGCTGCTAGTTATTATATATATATATATATATATATATATAATTTTTATTCGGGTAGATGAGGTTCGGCCACCCAGGAAGGCAGTCCATCTGCTGCCTTGAGGTCATATCGAAACAGAAAAGTCGGTGTTATTGTTATATAGTATCGTATCTACTGTCCATTTTCTACTATGGTATGATATTTGTTTACAAACTGTTGGAAGTATGAAATATGTTACGGATGGAGTTATGGTTTGGGGTCAGGGTTAGGGATAATGGCAATTGAGTGGAAAAAATATATATATAAAGACAATACCAAAGTGGACAAAAAATGGTTCGTCTGGTGCGTTTCATTGTTTAGAAATTAATCGAACTGAAATGTTGTTTAAGTTGATGTAACTATATTTAGAATATAGCGTAAGCCGCGCGGGGGCGAACTCAAAAAATTCTTTGATTAAATAAATAAATAAATCAGATGTATTTGGGATAGGTTAAGTCTTTCCAGTGAAAGACACATCTATTGGAAATTACGGAAATGGAAAATGAATATATATAAAAATTTATAAGTTTATTTGTATTTGCGATAGAAATAATCTGTAAAAAAATGTTATAAAGTTTCATGTACCTAGTTTCAAGTATAGCTAAAATAACTAATGTGATTTCAGGCATTACTGTAAATCAGTTGGCAAATGTTTTTCCGTGAACTGCAAAATCGTATTACCCTTTGTACTGCTAATGATGGAGGACATGTGGAAACTTAAAAAAAAATTTCAATAAAACTTATATATATATATATATATATATATATATATATATATATATATATATATGTGTGTGGGTGTAGTGTGGGTGTCTGTATACATATGTATAAATATATATATGTATATATATATGTGTGCATACATATACATATAAGTCTGCATATATATATTTATACATATATATGTATATATATATATATATATATGTATATATATATATATATACATACATACATATATATATATATATATATATATATATATATATATATATATATATATATATATATATATATATATAGATAGATATATAGATATATTTTCCGTGAACTGAAAAAATCGTATTACTCTTTGTATTGCTAATGATGGAGGACATGTGGGAACTTAAATAAAATTTCAATGAAACCTTAAAAATATAGATTTCTTTCTTTCTAATCCTTTTTACAAATTATTTCTAACAAATACAAATAAAGTTATAATTTTTTTAAAGTGCACACGAACTTTATGGACACCCTGTATATATATATATATATATATATATATATATATATATATATATATATATATATATATATATATATATCAAGACAATTATTAAATAAAAAAAATTAAAAAAAAAACAGGAAGAAAAATTAGTTACTGTTTTCTTGATTATAGTTTTAATTTATTTATTTACTTGGATATAACAAAAAGTCTGTATGTAAAAAGAAATACTTCCCTTTCATACACAATATTTAGAATATAGCGTAAGCTACGAAGGACCGACTTCAACGACAATCTTTATCCCATTAGGATTTAGTGGTGAATGCTGCCTCAAAGAAGAAAGGAAACTTGCAAGCCAAATGAGTTTGATTCTCACCATGAACTCTATATCTACGTCCTTGTCCTAAAACTAAGCTATTTTCAGTAGAGAATTATTTACAATAGCTGGTGTGTTCGTTGACTTTTATTTGAATAGGAACAGGAGATTTCTTCTGATTTTTTATTAGTCAAGAATTTCCCTTCGTCATGGAACATATAACATGAAAAAAAAAAAAAAAAAAAAAAAAAAAAACTCTTGCTCTGTTACAAAACGGCAAAAAGAAATAATTTATTGCCTGGTTTTATATTAAAAGAAATAAAAAAAATTCTTGCGGGCAACAAAGTGCCGTTTTATCTATTTATTTTTAAAACTTCAGTTGCAACTTACATTGAAATATATATTAGGTTGGTGCAAAAATAATGACATAAGAATGTCGTTTTTGACGTAGAAAAGTACGTCAAAAACGACATTATTACGTCATTATTTTTGCACCAACCTAATAGTAACACCCCTATTATTGCCGTCTTTTTCTCCCTCCTTCCCTCTCTGTGCTATGTCTCTTCAGCTTGAAAGCGATTATGGCTCTCTACAGCTTCTGTTATTTTCATCATTACTTATCACTTTACATCCCGTATTTTTCTTTGCAGCACTTACTTCCCCACCAGGCATTCGATCAAACTTATCAAGTCGGTTACTTGCTATTTTCCTTTCATTTTCTTGCATTTCATATTTCCCGTGAGTGTTAAATTCTCCAAACCGTCTTTCCTCATTGTAGCCCAAATTTGAGCTACCTGTTGTTTATCAGTGTCAGTGCACGTGTTGTTCTCATTTTCTTTAAAACCATCTCATTTCTCGCTTTTTCCTGTCTTTTAATACTTTGCTTTGTTTCTGGAAGGCATCTTTCGCTATTCTGATAACCTTTCAGATTTCTGCCCCGTTTTCCGTTGTCTGTTACTTTACCATACAGAGAGTTGATTTTCCGCATCTCTTAGATTGCCATCACCGACATGTAAATCATACCTTGAACTTTTTCTTTTGCTGACAGCGTTGCATACCATTATCTCACAGTTGACCATTAGTCCTTTCTTCATGCTTTCCTCTTGCTTTCCTCTTGCTTCACTCGACAACCTTGTTTCACAGTTCTTTCCGTTTTTATTCTGACGGCATTTATGACAGACATAAATACATTTCTAAAAGAAATCTAGTGTTAAACGTAACAGCTATTTTTTAATCATTTCACCCCAAGCAAGACAATAAAGCCACTAAGACGCGAAGAGTTGCTGGGTGTTAGAGAATAGGAGAAAAAAACATTATTAAGGAGAGAGAAGATTAAAAGAACAAGAATTAAGACGGCAGAATATAACGTTTGACATTGCATTTAAATCTTTGAAGTAAATGTATTTAAGTAAATGCTCTTTTTATAATAAACAGTATTAAATAACATTTACCGGCCTGAATGTCCGAGAAATTTTCATAGAAAATATTCGTCCTTCGACAGGATTCGATCCTGTATCCTATATATATATATATATATATCCAAGAGGATAGAATCCAGGTAGAACTCAACGTCCAGGACAGAGCAAGAATATAATATAAAAGGCTCAAACACTAATATTCCATGGTTATAATTTATCACATTGGTATCGTAATCACGATCCAATTCATCAACCCTCAAATTTAAAAAGAAGCTTATATATATATATATATAATATTTTTTTGTTTAAAAATATGATTCCTTCGCTACATAAGAGTTCTCATGTTTCAAAAACGAGAGCCGAAATCATCCAAATAATTATTAAAATTAAGTTGAATTGAGGTATTTAGTCTCGTTTCACCTTCAAGCGAAATTTTAGGAATAAGCTATCTTTTGGTTTACATGTGTTTTTAGGCATGGTCCGTCATAACATTCGTTTTTGTTGGGGTGGCTAGGCTAGTTTTCTTCGTTAAGTGGTCAGAGAGTTAATTCTTATCTATAGATTCATCATCTTCTGAGAGGTTTTGCTAAGGTTGGGTAGGGTATCTATTTCAAGGCTAATGTTGGCGGTCATCCTTTAGTTGGTTCCCAGTGCGGGATATTTTTATGGCGCGCCTACAAGTCGTTATGTGTCGGGAGGATTGTGTTTTATTATTGTCCATCTGATTATCTATTTTACCCAACGTGTTCTTTTCTATTTTCTGCATACCTGCGCACTTATATATATATATATATATATATATATATATATATATATATATATGAAGAAAAAAGATGGATGCAAATTCGCATCCTGCCAGAGTGCAAATTTTCCTTTTATAACATTGAGGCAGGTAGGTGGAAATAAATAAATATACTGTTTAATAATTAAACTCAAATACAAGTAATAACATCTGTCGGAAGGTTATAAAGTAATAAAGTCTCATCTCAGTAATATAGACAGATCTTGAAGAAGGCCGGAGCGTACAACGGTTGAAACGTCGTGAATATGGCAATAAAGATGAGGACAACAGTCTGAACAATGAAAATAGTATAAATAATTACAATACCTCATCTCAGAAATACAGACAGATATAGATGAAGGCCGGAGCGTACAACGACCGAAACGTCATTAATATGATAATAAGGATGAAGACAACAGTCCGAACCTTTTAAATTATGTAAATAATTACAATACCTCATATCAGAAATATAGACAGATGTTGAAGTTCCTCAAAGACACATGGCCCAGTGGATAAAAAAAATGCTTTGTTTGGATACAGTGATTTGACCCCAAAGAGTTCAATTACTGGTTACTGCAGGAATGAAGAAAAACTTGGAGTGTTGAGTTAAAGGGAGATAACTGAGACATCCAGAAGAGGCATGAGACATGGAACTAGAACAATTTACCACGTTGGACGAAATAAAGGGCTCAGTTCGAAATTCCACTTGAAGAAGGCCAGAGCGTATTTATATATGAAACGTCGTGAATATGTCAATAAAGATGAGGACAACAGTCCGAACAATGTAAATAAAAAACAAAGTTAGCATAGAACTCACGGTTACATCTAGACATTTCAATTATAAAGAGATGAAACTTTGATGCCAATCTAGTACTGCGCTTAAATTCATGAAGTCTAGGTACGACAGAGGTTAAGTTCATCAGAACATTTACTATGAACGTATTTATAGAAAAGGTACAAGGAAGCTATGGTACAGCGGCGGGAAAAACGTCGGAAGATGAGATGCCAGGCCAGAATCAAGAATCTCTAACTGTGTTTTATTATCGCAAAACATAAATAGACGTACGATCTTGATAAGCTATTTTTAAAAGTGATATGAATCCAAATGAAGGTGACAGATATCGGTAAACGACAGATAGGTAAGAAAAATGTGTGAATCTTTGGACAGACAGCACATTTTTTTAACATATCTGGGTTTAAATTAGAGTATACATCTGTGTGAATAATATTTTCTCATAATATTTGCATCCGACCTGTGCTTACAATCCATTAACAGTAAGAAGAAAATAACGAGAACAGATTTAATATTTTCTCAATTTTATGTGAGCTTTCTATCGATAATTTTTGTACTTTTAATGATTCAAAAAGAGCAATTCTTTCTCACAAGAGGCACTCCTGATCAGGGGTTCTCAAACAGTGAGGAAATGTCAGAGTTTCAAAGGTGGCTGGGTGGTGGGTGAATTAGGGCCATAGACTGGTAGACTCAAAATGCTAACTTTGGAATTCCCAAAGGTGGCATAACCCGCAATGTACATCGATCCTCGCAACTGAGAGGTCACGTTTGTTTTTCTTTCCGCTAGCTCCTGTATTTTTTGCCGCCACAAAAATAATCCCTGTCAATATATACGTGACTAAGAGGAAAAAGAATAAAGATTTTCAGTCGGACAGTCTCGGAAAGTGGGGGAATGATATTCTGATATTACATATATATATATATATATATATATATATATATATAAGATAGAAAATCACGAAAAGTGGTACATCGAAATCCTAAGGAGCATTGGGATAGCGAAAGATGCTTTCCAAAAGTTCAGCAAAGTATTAAGAAACAGGAAAAATTCATATTTCTGAGATTATGTATTGTAACAATTTACATCGTTCGGACTGTTGACCTCATCTTTATTGCCATATTCACCTGACGAAGGTCAGAGCGTACAATGGCTGAAACGTCGTGAATATGGCAATATAGATGAGGACAACGGTCCAAACGATGTAAAAGAAAATCATTAGAATCAAAGAAAGGAGTCCTGCATTTATAAGTGATATCTGTCCTCCTATATGACAGTGAATGCTGGACAATCCCCTCACAGATGAAGAAGAGACTTGAAGCAAGAGAAACAAAGAAAAGAGTACTGAACTGTTACGTAATAACAGTCCTCCTATATGACAGGGAATGCTGGACAATCTTCTCACAGATGAAGAAGAGACTTGAAGCAACAGAAATATGGTTCTACAGAAGGATGCTGAGAATACCATTGACTGAAGAACATGTGAGCAACGACAACATTTTCAAGAAAAAGGAAAGCAAAAAGAAAATTATAGTTAACATCATAATAGCCGATAAGGCAATGGGTGGTTAATAGCCAATAAGGCAATAGGTGGTTAATAGCCAATAAGGCAATGGGTGGTTAATAGCCGATAAGGCAATGGTTGGTTAGTGGCCGATAAGGCAATAGGTGGTTAATAGCCAATAAGGCAATGGGTGGTTAATAGCCAATAAGGCAATAGGTGGTTAATAGCCAATAAAAGGGTTAATAGCCGATAATGGTTAATAGCCGATAAGGCAATGGTTGGTTAATAGCCAATAAGGCAATGGGTGGGTAACAGTCATGCTCGCCTACATCATGAAGAGACGCACTTTATAATAGAAAAAGTGAATGGATGACAAAAAAAGGGACGAGGAGAAATAGTAAAGGATGAATAGAACACGAAAAGAAAGGAAATCGTGGAGAGCCGTGATAAAAATCATTTATAAAGATTTATGGAATTGTGATGTAAAAGAGAATAATTAAAGTTCACGCATCAACGCACTGTATAAATACACACACACACACACAGAAGCACTCATATATGCATAAACATCTATGTGACATATCCCTTCGGGACTTGAGCGATCATGGCTCTTTGCAATCTCCTATCCTTTGCAACGTTTGTCTTTTAGTTATCCATCAACTATCAACAATTTATACACAAAAGCTCGCATAAAAACGAACTGTCGTCGCTCTGTGTTGATATCAGTTTCCATATATATATATATATATTACACAAAAAATGAAAAATTACCTCATATAAGGTAATTATGAATTTTGTTGTGCAATTTATATGGTCAGTTATAATAAATACATTAACCTCTTTTTGTGAATCAGTTTTAATATTTGATATTACTAGGATTCCCTTGGATTATATACCAACGGATTTATTATCTGTACTATATATATATATATATATATTATAATTATTATAATGAAAACGAACAATTAAAAGACCATGGTGACATTTATTTCGTTAAAATCGAATATTCGGTCCTAACTCTTCAGACCGACACTTACACATAAAAATAAAAATACACACACACACACACACACACACACACAAACATATACATATATATATATATATATATATATATATATATATATATATATATATATCAATTTAAACGTAATAATTTAGTGGATAGCTGTATTTGAGTAGATGCTTGAATGTTCATGATGAATGTTCAATGAAATTTTATAATAATTAATAAATGGAGCGTCTTTAATAATTATTCCTACGAGAGAAAAGTGTATATTTTAAAAAGAAGAGGGAAACCGCAAATGTTTTTGCTTATAATGTGGATTTTTTAAACGGTATATTATACTTTATTTTCCATATTTTTGGTACACGCGCTTCCGGTCTTGCAACCTTCATCCAGCAAACAGTGGTTAAGAAAAACATATTCTTTAAAAGAATTACTTTTTCCTATGTTTTTTTGATATTTAACCATTGTCTTTTTTGCGTAGTAGTAACTCTGATTTTCTTTTTTGACTATATATATATATACATATATATATATATATATATATATATATATATATATATATATATATATATATATATATATATATGAATATATATAGTCTTAAGGTGTGCTATATTTATGGGATAAAGTGTTCAATTAGATAGAGCGTGTGTATATATAAAAGTGAATATGTAAAAAAGTCAACAATTAGAGGCGACAGTTTGTTTCATGCTAGATGCAATCCTCAGGCCATGACGATTGCATCTAGCATGAAACAAAATGTCGCCTTTATATGTTGACTTCTATGTTCACTTTTATATATATATATACATATACATACATACATACATATTATATATATATATATATATATATATATATATATATATATATATATATATATATATATTATTTAAAAACGTTATTTTAGTGGACACACTTATTTGGGTAGACGTTCCATCTATTTATTAAACGGTACATTTATTTATTTTCGTCTGCTGGCCTGAATGTTCGAGAAAACTTATTAAAGAAAAAATACGCACTTTGGCAGGATGCGAAGTTGTGTGCGTCTTTTTCTTTAAAAAGATTTTCTCGAACATTCATGGTGGTAGACCAACATAAGTAAATATATTGCTTAATAAATAAATTGAGCCTCTACTCAGATATGGCTATCAACTAAGAATAACGTTTAAAATCTGTTGGATAAACAAAAGACATAATGTTCTGTAATATATATATATATATGAGGTCAAAAAATGGGCGCACCCATAGAAAGTTGATTTTTTGTATTTTTACCAAGATAGGTGAGTAATAGAATTCGTTTCTTAATACAGGATATTAATAGAGGTGTACATATATACATTAATATATATATTAATAAAGGTGTACATATATACATTATACACGTCAAAATGATTTAGTATTTTGTTGGGTCACCCTTTGCTTTAATAACCGTCTTAATTCTTTGTGACATGCTATAGACTAAATTCTTTAGTAAGTCAACGTTCTTCGCCACATTTCTCCAGCATTCCTTTAATTCGCGGGAAAGCTCATCTTCCGTGTTAACTTTCTTATTACGGGCACGCTTGTCCATTATCGCCCAAAGGTTTTCAATTGGGTTAAGGTCAAGACTGACTAAGCCATTGGAAGAGTTACAATTTAAGCCTAGACATATGATGAGAGTGAATTCATACATTTTCTTTGTTCTTGATTTGGTTAGGTTTGGTTTGTTTAACGGCATATCAACCTCAATGGGTTATTTAATACCGACAAAATTTTTATTGTTAATATTTTTTTCAAAAATCTATTTCTGGTAATATTTTTTCTTTCAAAAAATCTAATTCTGGTAATATTTTTCTTTCAAAAAATCTAATTCTGGTAATATTTTTTCTTTCAAAAAATCTAATTCTGGTAATATTTTTTCTTTCAAAAAATCTATTTCTGGTAATATTTTTTCTTTCAAAAAATCTAATTCTGGCAATATTTTTTCTTTCAAAAAATCTATTTCTGGTAATATTTTTTCTTTCAAATATGTATCGCTGGTAATTTTTTTTTTCGAAAAATGTATTTCTGTTAATATTTGTTTTTCGAAAAATGTATTTCTGTTAATATATTTTTTTCAAAAAAAATGTATAGCTGGTAATTCCCTCCGGCAAAAAAAAAATGTATTGCTGGTAATAATTTTTTTCTTCAAAAATTTATTGTTGATAATAATTTTTTACAAAGTATTTCTGGTATTAAAACCTATTTTTACACTTTCATATTGTTTTGACTTCAATTTGGGGGTTACCCCCCCCATAGCTGGGACCCTAACAGGTGCTACCACCCCGGGTCAGTGTGGACCTGGGAACACCAGCAATTAAGAAGTGATTCCACGCTCCTCGAAACCTCCTGACCAGAGGCCTTTCTGTTGGATGTAGTTTATCGTCTTATCTAGGACCCGGATATAGTTTATTGTCTTACCCAGGACCCGGATATAGTTTATCGTCTTACCCAGGACACGGATGTAGTTTATCGTCTTAACCAGGATGCGGACGTAGTTTATCGTCTTACCCAGGACGCGGACGTAGTTTATCGTCTTACCCAGGACGCGGATGTAGTTTATCGTCTTACCCAGGTCCCGGATATAGTTTATCGTCTTAACCAGGATGCGGATGTAGTTTATCGTCTTACCCAGGACGCGGATGCAGTTTATTGTCATAACCAGGACGGTCTTTGTTGTTGAGAACATGAATAATAAATACTGAAAATATTCGTCTATATCCTACCGACAGACGAATTCATACCTTTCCCAAGGGTATTAGTGCGAACTTGAACTCAACCCGCCAATTAAACATTCTGCGCCGGCAGGCATTAACGCTAAGCGCACATCTCTGTAATGTTTATATTTAATTAAAATAAATAGATAAAATACACGCGAAAGAATAAGGAAAATATAATGCATTTAGTCGTTCGCATGAAGTGTTTCTTGATCTGTCTTCTCTCGCCAACCAGACCCTGTTGGTCGGGGTTGTTATGTGGGAAGCTATGCAGTGTGCTGACACAGGACAAAATAATACAATGTAATGTCATCTGCTTCCAGTTAGACTAAGAAAAAATGTTAACTCGACCCTCAAAGGATAATGTTTTTCTTCACCCACAGTGACATACCATGGCATTAACTCACCCCCTGCCATATACACTCACTCACACACAGATAAAAAATAAATAATTAAATACTTTAAAAAAATATTCGTTTGGATCACCACCGCCATATTACCCCCGCCATCTTAGTTGACATATTTTGGGGAACAGAAGAAATGGTTGAGCTCGATGTTACTACTTCTTTATGTATCGTGTCCTTCTCAGGGCGTAGGCGATCATGGCCCTCCACAACTTCTTGCCTCTTGCAGATTTAAATAAATCCTGTCTTTTCCTTATTTCTAACCCCTGTTCCGCCATCCATTTTTCTCATTTCCTCGTCAAGTATGTTATGCGCCGTTTTCCTCTGTTCCTCTTGGCCTCAGTCTGCCCTGTGAGTATCAAGTTCTCCAAGCCCTCCTTTCTTATTATGTGCCCCAGAAAATATCAACTGTCTCTTCCTGCTGTTAAGTATAAGTTTCGTTTTTGTCTACATTTTCCCTTAAAATCTCGCCGTTCGTTTCATGTTATCCTCAGCATCTTTCTGTAGAACCCCATTTCTTTCTGTACATCCAAGTACGACGATATTTACATCCGGCTAGGCTTTTTATCGAGGTTTTAAGGAAACACCTCATCCGGTTGTTCCTAGAGGCTTTTTGAGGAACCAACTTATGGGATAGTTGGCGCCCAAACTGGAGCACCCTATGAAAGTATAAAAACCCTTACTCTTAATTTTTCATTGTTCCAATAGATCCACCTTTTTTAAAAAAAAAATAATAATGCTCCGAGAAAATTGAATTTCCTGTTAAAGATGTTGAACCAAAACAAACAAATAAAAATAGTTTCTTTTCAACTTTAGGGAGATTTTAGCAGCGCTGCCACAGGACAAATATTCGTCAGTTCAAACCCTTTGTTTCTGTTGCTTTAAGTTTCTTCTTCAAAGTGCCATACAAGAGGATAAAAATAGTTCATTCTTTCAGTAAAAATCACCAGCAATATAATTTCAGTTAGTCAAAAAAAATTACCAGCAATAGTAATTTTCTTTTGAAAGTCCTTTTTGGGAAAAAAAAATTAATAAAGTTGCTTTTCCTGTTGAAAATTGAATTTTCGTCATTAAAGTTGACTCTTTCTTTGTTTCTGTGCTTTTAAAAGAAGATTGTTGATTGCGGGCCATACTAAACAAATCACGTAAAGTTCAATCTTTGTTTCTGTTGCTTTTCTTCTTCATCTTTGAGGAGATTGTCCAGCATTCACGTAACAGTTCAGTACACTCTTTCTTTGCTTCAAGTTTCTTCTTATCTTTGAGGAGGTCCAGCATTATCATACGTAGGACAGATTCAGTAACACCACTCTTTTTCTTTGTTTCTGTTGCTTTCAAGTCACTTCTTCATCTTTGAGGAGATTGTCCAGTATTCAGATATCACGTAACAGTTCAGCACTCCTGTTGCTTTAAGTCACTTCTTCACAAGAGGATTCGCGGCCATACAGGATCAAATATCACGTAACAGTTCAGTACTCTTTTCTTTGTTTCTGTTGCTTTAAGTCACTTCTTCATCTTTTGAGGAGATTGTCCAGCATTCAGCACTCTTTTCTTTGCTGTTGCTTTAAGTCATACAGGAGGTCAAATATCACGTAACAGTTCAGCACTCTTTTCTTTGTTTCTGTTGCTTTAAGTCACTTCTTCATCTTTGAGGAGATTGTCCAGCATCACGTAACAGTTCAGCCTTTTTGTTTCTTTGCTTTAAGTCACTTCTTCATCAAGAGGACAGATATCACGTAACAGTTCAGTACTCTTTTCTTTGTTTCTTTGTTTCTCTTTGAGAAGAAGTCACTTCCAGCCATACAGGAGGTCAAATATCACGTAACAGTTCACTCTTTTCTTTGAGGAGATTCATCCAGCATTTCGCGGCCATACAGGAGGTCAAATATCACGTAACAGTTCAGCACTCTTTTCTTTGTTTCTGTTGCTTTAAGTCACTTCTTCATCTTTGAGGAGATTGTCCAGCATTCGCGGCCATACAGGAGGTCAAATATCACGTAACAGTTCAGCACTCTTTTCTTTGTTTCTGTTGCTTTGTTTCTTTGTTGCAGATTTAAGCACTCTTTTTCTTTGTTTCTCTTCTTCATCTTTGAGAAGATTGTCCAGCATTCTGCTGTTGCTTTAAGTCACTTCTTCATCCATACAAGAGGACAGATATCACGTAACAGTTCAGCACTCTTTTCTTTGTTTCTGTTGCTTTAAGTCACTTCTTCATCTTTGAGAAGATTGTGCAGCATTCGCGGCCATACAGGAGGTCAAATATCACGTAACAGTTCTTTGCACTGTTGCTTTAAGTCTTTTCATCTTTGCCATATACAGGAGGACAGATATTTCTTTTCTTTGTTTCTGTTGCTTTAAGTCACTTCTTCATCTTTGAGGAGATTGTCCAGCATTCGCGGCCATACAGGAGGACAGATATCACGTAACAGTTCAGTACTCTTTTCTTTGTTTCTGTTGCTTTAAGTCACTTCTTCATCTTTGAGGAGATTGTCCAGCATTCGCGGCCATACAAGAGGACAGATATCACGTAACAGTTCAGCACTCTTTTCTTTGTTTCTGTTGCTTTAAGTCACTTCTTCATCTTTGAGAAGATTTGCATTTTCAGATATCACGTAACAGTTCAGCACTCTTTTCTTTGTTTCTGTTGCTTTAAGTCACTTCTTGCATTCGCGGCCATAAGGAGGACAGATATTAACAGTTCAGCACTTTTCTTTTTTCTGTTGCTTTAAGTCACTTCTTCATCATTCACTGCCATCAGGAGGTCAAATATCACGTAACAAAGAAATTGTGCAGCATTCGCGGCCATACTGAACAAATATTATGTAATATCAGTCCTCAGATATCACGTAACAGTTACTCTTTTCTTTGTTTCTGTTGCTTTGACTTCTTCATCTTTTGAGGAGACAAGCATTCTGCCATACAGGAGGACAGATATTACGTAACAGACTCTTTTCTTTGTTTCTGTTGCTTTGAAGAAGATCACGTAACAGTTCAGCACTCTTTTTCTTTTTTGTTCTGTTGCTTTAGTCACTTCTTCATCTTTGAGAAGATTGTCCAGCATTCACTGCCATACAGGAGGTCAAATACGGTAACAGTTCAGCACTCTTTTATTGTTTCTGTTGCTTTAAGTCACTTTCTTTTCATCTTTGAAGATTGTCATTGCGGCCATTACAAGAGGAAGATATCACGTAACAGTTCAGCACTCTTTTCTTTGTTTCTGTTGCTTTAAGTCACTTCTTCATCTTTGAGAAGATTGTGCAGCATTTGGCCAATGAGAACAATAGAGAAGAAATTCGCGGCCATAAGGAGGTCAAATATCAGTAACAGTTCAGCACTCTTTTCTTTTGTTTCTGTTGCTTTAACTTCTTCATCTTTGAGGAGATTGTCCAGCATTCAGTTTATTAAATTTCAGTTCAGTCACTTTTATTTTCAAGAAGGTCTTTCAGGAGGTCAAATATCACGTAACAGAACTCTTTTCGACATCTTTTCCATTCGGCCATACAGGAGGACAGATATCACGTAACAGTTCACAAAAGTGATGCGCATTCGCAGGATGTTCTTTCTTTGTTTCTGTTGCTTTTTTACGAATTGCAGCATTCACGGCCATACAGATATCACGTAACAGTTCAGTACTCTTTTTTTTGATTCATCTTTGAGGAGATTGTCCGCAAAGGACAGATATCACTAACAGTTCAGCACTCTTTTTCTTTGAACGGCGTCACTTCTTTCTTTGAGAAGATTGATGCTTATTCTTTTCTTTGTTTCTGTTGTACTTCTTCATCAGCATTCGCGGCCATACAGGAGGTCAAATATCACGTAACAGTTCAGCACTTTTTCTTTGTTTCTGTTGTTTTGAAATTTTCCTTGATGATAACCCACTCTTTTCTTTGTTTCTGTTTCTTTAAGGAGAGCGTTGGGATAAGAAAATGATATTTATGGGGTGACTCTTTTCTTTGTTTCTGTTGCTTTAAGTCACTTCTTCAAGGAGATTGTCCAGCATTCGGACCAACCATTTTCTTTGTTTCTACAGAAGGACTGAGGATACGTAACAGTTGGACCGAATATGTGAGCTTTTTGTGAATGGAATGCTTTGTTTGGAACGGGTGGCATTGGTTACAGGAGGATAGTAACAGTTCAAACTTTGTCACTTCTTCATCTTTAAAAGCTAAACGGAGAAGAGGTTGTGAAGAGCCATGACCGTTCACGTCCTGAAGAGAGACTGAACTGTTTGAAGAACAAGTGCTGGTTTCTTGCTTAAAGCAACTCACTTGTTGAGGTAATACAAAGCTTACTGGCTTCAGTTTATTCATTTTTTTTTATCCAAGAAATCTGAACGACATCTTTTCCTGACACAAAATGATCGCCAAATTTTACGAAGCTACCCCAAAGGCTCTCGACAAATTCAACTGATTTCTTCCCAGAAAAGATTAATCTTTTGGCATTAGGTTCTCAGGATACTGAGGATACCATATGCTTTAAACAAAATGCAAATTGCAAAACAAATGAATACGTCCATCACATTAACAAAACGACCACTTGTCCAGGTAAGCAGCAATTTTTTTTCCCTGGCCATCAAAACAAAAACCCAGAAGATTAATCTTTGGCATTAGGTTCCCAGTAGCTTTAAACAAAATGATTGCAAACAAAATGGGACCACTCCAACTTTCCCGCCCCAAACCCGTGAAAACCAGCCGCCTCCTACACTTGTCTGACATGATGTGTAATTTAAGATGCACTGTCAGGCCGAAGAAGAATACAAAATACAAGTCGTGGGCTGATTGAACGAGAGAGAATGATTTTGTTGTTGAAAAGCAAACAATGCAAGTCAGGTGAGGCATATACGAGAAAGTTTGTAAATGAAATAATAACCTTAGAATCTTTGGAATTTATTTTCAGACCATTATGCCCATCTTTTGTTTGCGCCAGTCTCCGTTTCATTACATTAAATAGGGGATCAGTTTCGTTTTAATTCGAACGCTGAATGAGACGCCACCACCACTACCGACACGTTGCATACGATTTAAGTCATAATTTCTATGTCTCTGTTTGTAGTAGGAGACAGCAACAGCTTCGACAAAGTTGTTCGGTATAGTATCATTATCAAAACTGGTCCTGATGATGATGTGGCTAAACAGGGAATTAAATTGAGTCCTTCATTTAGAGTGATGTCTTTTTTTTTTTTAAGAAAAATAGGACAGACGCAGAAGTTATGTTTTTGAATCACCAGTCCCATGACCGGGTATGGTCGTGGGGGTCGCTGAGCGGTGTGAACATCTGAGCAAAACTCCCTCCATATGTCAGGGTTGTGCTCAGATATACGTCACTCTGAATGATCTTCCAAGCGACTCAGCGACCCTTGTCAGCACATTTTTCTTATGTCTACATCTTCTGTTGTCTAAGGTGTTACCTTGTACAATGTTTTTGCACCTTTATTTAATGTTTTAATAAAGCAAGCGAACGGCCATATCATGTTCAAACATCAGTCCCTGTACTATTTAAACAACGTCTAGTCTGGTCAGTACCTAGATAGGTGACCGCTTGTGAATACCAGATGCTTTAACTTGGATGTGCGGGTGGTGTAATGGATAATGGCTCAGAATTGTTAATCGGAGAGCCGAGTTCCAGTTGCGGTTACGCTCGTTATATTTACGCGCTTGGGAAAGGTATGTATCCACCTCTCCTCCCTCCACCTATGGGTTAATTAGTAAGACTTGAATCACTAAATCAATAATGATTTAGTGATTCAAGTCTTACTAATTAAAAAAAATTCTTACTCTTACTATATATAAAAAAATTTTGGCTTTAAATACCCTGCAATAGGTTGATAAACTGTAAAAAAAAAACGAATTAATCAAAAATTAGGGTGTTCGAAAAGTTCTACCAGAAAGGAAACAAAAACCAAATGTAAGTTAGTTTAAATATTAGGGTGTTGGGAAAGTAATTCCTCTTTATTAGACAGGAAACGAAAACCAAATGTAAATCAGTTTAAAGTCAGTTTAAATATTAGGCTTTTGGGAAAAATAATTCCTCTTTACTAGAAAGGATATAAAAAAAAAACTTACTTAAAAAATTTACTTAAATCTTATTAATGAAAATTGTAATTAACTTCATTTTCAATGACTATAGTCCAACTAGAAGGCAAAGTTTTTGATTCCACCTTTAATGAGATGTGGGTTTTGAGTTTGAAAGACAGTTTTCAACATCTTCTTTTCCGAATTTTTTACCACTTACGAAATGTTCTAGTAATCAATACATCAGGGCCGGCGCGTCTTACTCCCGAAAACCCAGTGGAGTCATTACTCACACCATAGCAGCAGAAATTTGTCTTGGGTCTTGTGTTGACAGGAAATACAACTTACACAAATAACAGGAAAAACATTGGAAAATTGTAGGGTAATTTCATACAATTTATTTATGATTTTGTGTGTATTGGTGTGTGTATTTTTACGTTACAATTGTTTCATGGTACGTGGGAAAAAATAGAGAAATTTTCTACGTAGTATTACAAGCCACATGACAAAGTGAAGTCGGACAGGTGTTGCCCGTAGCAAGGTTCGTAGTGAAGAGATTGGATTTAACGTCTTTCCGGCGGGAATAGTTTTTGTTGAATGATGGAAGTATTTTTAAAAAAATTTATTCAATTTATTTTATACAACGTTTTTCTGTTATTGTTTTATTTTATTTTTTTTTTTTTTTATTTTTTTATTATTATTTTATTTTTATTTATTTATAATAATATTCCTACACTCCCGACCGGGGGAGCGCGCTTTTTGGAGCCCCGTTGTGGCCTTTGTCATTTTTTTTTTCAGCACTGTTTTATGACCATCCGCCGTTTTTTAAAATTATTTTTAAATTGACGTTACATTGCCAGTCATCAACGAATAATAAACATAGTGTATCTGCCTGGCCGGTGCGGTGCGTTACTACGTAGGAACCCCTGACGAGGTTGGGACCCCAAAAGGGTGAGTTTTAGCAGTGGTTTTTGCTTTTGTACTGTTTTTCTAATTTATATTGTCAATCTCTATCTATAAAAGGCAGGATTTGTGTGTGTGTGTGTGTGTGTGTGTGTGTGTGTGTGTGTGTGTGTAACGAATGCACGGCCGCAATTTTCGACGGATTTGCACCAAAATTTACATGCACATGCTCCAAGTTAGTGGGAAGGCCAACACCGACTTTGCATTTCCCAACTCCCATCGATAGTTGAAATAATCGATTTTTTCATGCTTCTACGGCAGTTTTCATGTAGTTTGCGGCCATTTTCTACTGGCCAGGTGAGAGCCTATAGCTTGCCACAAATAGGCAGGAAGATTCTATTGGCCAGCGTGAGAGCCAACAGCTGACTGACACGAATGTTAACTAGCATGCTATATGCAAAAAAAAACAATCGATAGCTGCATTCGTCACAAATGGGAAAAATTTAAATCTGCATGGCACTTTACTCCTAATTGGCTCATTCGCTTGCTTAAACTCAACGTTGATTCTGATTCCGCAGAACTGGGTTGGGTGTGAAAAAAGTATTTGTTGTTAACATTCTTTTTTTTTCATTCGGTTTTTCCAGTTACGAGTCCTTTTTTAAAGCTGATCGTTTTGTGTTCATTTTGTTTAGTTCTTTTTCGTAACAGATTTAATGTTTATGTTAGAGCTTAGAAAAAATTTGCAGTGTGAGATAGGCAAGAAGTAAGGCATTAGCAACATCAATGGCAAATTAACTCCTTTAAAGGCAAGGAAGGGCAAAAACGGCTCGTAGTGATAGCGATTGTTGTAAAGTCGTATTACGATTTTTGAATCAAGCACGGGCAAGTCCCTAATCATTTTTTAACCGACAGGGTCTGTCCTCCAAAGAATAAAACTTAGAAAATGATGGTAGTCTAATTTCAATAAAAAAATTGTAATTTTCTTTCTGAAAAAATAAATCAATTAAAGGGGAATATATATAAAACCACTTTTTATTACGAAAATTGAAGATTTTTTTTTAAATAACCTATTTTTTTTTTTTACTATTTTAAAACAAAGTTCGTAATTAAAATAAAATTTGAAGAAATTTTTCATTTCTAGCATAAAATCAAGAAACTGGCAAAAAATAAAAAGAAATTTTAAAAGATTTTAACACATTTGAAAAAAAAATAATTTTTTTTAAGCAAAGTTCAGAAAGGCATGAAGAAATTTTATAACATATAGAAGATTTTCCCAAATCAATGAAATTTTGTTTATAACGACATTTAACATGTCTTAATTTTGTTTTTATGAAAGGCATGAGGAAATTGTCCAGCATTCACCAATCATATAGAAGATTAGATATTTATATAAATTCAGACAGGAGATTTATAACGACATTTTCCCATATCATAAATTTTTATTTTTTTTAGTTTATGAAAGGCATTCAAATTTCCACCATTAAAAATAAATCCATTTAGATATTATATAAATTTCAACAATTTCTTTCGTTTCTAATGAATTTTCCTATATTTAATACTTTTGCTTAGTTTATGAATGTCATGAGGAGATTGTAAGTTTATCTGCCATATAGGAGATTCTTGGGACATAGCAGTTCAAAATTTTCTTTGTTTCTAATGACATTTTCCTATCTCTTAATACTTTGCTTAGTTTATGAAAGACATGAAGAGATTGTCCAGCATTCACTGCTATATAAGTGGATGAATATCACATATCAATCCAGCGCTCTTTTCTTTATTTCTAACAATTTATTTCATTTCTCACCCACTTGCTTAACTTTTGGAATGCTCATTTCGCTAGTCCAATGAGTGTTCAGGTCTCGGTATCGTATTTTGCATCTTCTGTTAAAAGATTTCTCAAATATTTAAACTTCTGCGCTTGCTCAGTGTTGATATCTCCAGTTTCTTTTTTTCTTCCTGGTGACCATACTTTTTGTTACTTGTTCTTGCTTTTTTTCTTCTACCCTGTTTAAGGGGTCCTGTAGTTTTCTTTTATGTGTCATCTGCGTATCTTATATTGCTAAGATCACGCCAACAGATAAGAAATTCTGGAAGGGTTTCCAGTCCTCTTAGAATACCGCCGCTTAGAGGTTGAATAATTCTGGGGAAAAAGACACATCTTTGTCTAACGTCCCTTTCTAATTTTGTGTAGTTACTTAATTAATATTCTGGTAGTATGTAGACGGTTTTCTCCCAGTATATTTTCTGGATTTTTCTAACATCTTTTCCAAATAAATCTAGTTTTCTTTGCAGTTAAATACCGCGTGTTTTACAAAAAAAAAAAAAAAAAAAAAACAAGAGCGCCGCCTGTAATTCTACTCAGGGGAGGTAATCCAAGAAACTTAACGCTACAACGACAAACAGTTGTGTCAAAGTCAGAGGAAGATTGTGACCAGGTCATCTCACTGACACTTATAGAGTTGTTAATGTCACCTGAATGATAATAGAGAAGATGAAGAGGAAAATAAGAAAAATAAAATGATGTTTCGATAACTGACCTTTCTAGAAATTATTTGTGTTCAGGCAAGATCTTTATATATTTTTTTTTTCTCTTTTTTTCTTTTTTTTTGTGCGTTTTTGGATTAAGTGTCATTTTGCAATCAGTGACCACGAAAAGGAACTAGTGACAAAGAAGTTGAATCAGGCAATGAAAATGTCTGGGGAAAAGTATGGAGTGGCCTTAAAAATAAGCAAAGAGGAAATTTATCAAAAGGTCAAATTGTAGATTCAGTAAATGAAGTCTTTCAGCATCACCATATATATATGGGAACACACACACACACATATATATATATATATATATATATATATATATATATATATATATATATATATATGTGTGTGTGTGTGTGTATATATATATTGTGTGTGTGTTTAATATATGTGTGTGTATTATATAAATGTGTATTATATACATGCATATATGTGTGTGTATATATATATATATATATATATATATACACACACACACATATATATATATATAACACAGACTTTTAGTTGTATACTGTGTAACTGTATACGTTATCTGTTATGTATTTTTTCCACAACCCTACAAACGAGGGCGGAGCCTGATTGGGGCCTCAGGCAGGGCTTTGTGACCCTCGCTATCTTAGAAACATTTCGTTTTTTATCTACATCTATATAAGTTATGAATTAAACTAGGCACAACCGACTATTAAAGGATAAATTTTTTGTGGATTTTGACGTCATTCTGGTTTTTTTTTTTTTTCGTTCAAATCCGTGAATTTGTTTTGTTCATGCTAAGTCTCGAAAAAAAACACTGTATAAAATTTACTATTTTATCCATAATGTTGAATGTGTTAAAAAAATTCTTTAAAAATTTTCTTTTTAACAAGAAAAATCTCAAGTTGATGTTAAAAATTACCGAAAAACATTGATGATTTAATTAAGATAGAATTATCTATTATGACATGACTCTAATTTATATTCAGATACATTGTATTTAATTTCAATTTTTCTAGTTGAATGTTCACCTATATTGCATAGGATCCATTATTGTACATAATTAGGTTACAATAAAATTTGTATTTTATATGAATACTACCTTATGAAAATTGAGATGTAGTAGAGTGGGGTGGGGGCAAATATCATATTCATTGGGGAGGGGGTATCATAGATTTGGAGCAGGTTCACGAGACCCTTGCAAACAATATTTATTCTACATATATACAATAGAAAATATATATAAAAATGGAGAATATATAAATAAATTTCTGTTTTTTTGTAATCTTACAATCATTGATCCAGTGGAGGCTTTTATTTTGTACCAAAACAATGAAATCTTAATTCCACGTACAAAATCCGTTAATTTTAATATAAGTTTGATCTAGAAAAATTTAATTGATTTTCCTTAAAAAGAAATAAAAGATATTTGATAAGTCTGAAGGAAATAAAATAGCAATTTAAAAAATCTAAATGATAAATATTAGTTAAAATAATAATTAAAACTATTTACAAGAAAATATCCAAATGGAAATTTGATTAGAAAATTTAAAATATTATTTATAGAAAAGACATACGAAAAAAATATCACATTGAAAAATTGTATAAACGGGATAAGGGTGAATTTTTAAAATTTCAAAACAGAAAATTTTACAGATTCGGCGAAATTTATGTTCGATTTTTTTTCAAGAAAAGAGATAATATATTTGTTATAAAATTGGTCAGCCGGTTAAAAGATCAGATGTGAAGAAAAAGATTCAACCCACTGAGCGATTTATAAATTAGTAGATTTCTACTTATTAAGGTGAAAAAGATTCTATTGTGACATAGAATAGTTGTGTTTTTATAACATTTAATAGGAAAACAGAAAACCAATGGGAATTGATTATATTTTAGCAGGAATCCCCAGGAAGGTTTTTTTCCTGGTTTTTCAGATCAATTGACTCAATTTCAAGGGTAGAAAAAAACGGTTTTAAATTAAACGTTATTATTTTTATTTACAGATTAAATTTGACTGGGTAGTTTTAAAATTTTTTTATTATTGATTACACAGAGATTTTCATATTCCTAGAGAGAGAGGGGGGAAAAAGCGGAGGTAGGATAATGAAAGTTTTAAATGAAATCTTTGTGGGAGGAGAGATAAGAATTTTTTAAAACCTATTTTATTAAGAGACTTAAAAGAAAGGGAGGGGTAAGGACCAGACACTGACCTAGTCAATTGTTTTATCTCACAGGAATTTTAAAGACAAAGAGAAAAAAAGAAGTAAAGACTAAGAAAGGTAAAATGTGGAAGGAAATGGAACACAAAAAAGTGGGGAAAGAAGAAAAAGAAAGAATAAATTAATATATATGGGCATGCAATGGTTAATTGAAAAACACAAGATTGATATATTTGGTTTTAACGTTTGAGATTAATTTAAACATCAAAAAAATTATCAACAAAATAAACCAGGAAACAAATATAATGTGAATATAAGATAAAAAAAATGTTTTTTTAATATTATTAACATGTTTAATATTATGAAAAAAAATTGATAGAGTATAAAAATTATAATTAATCTAAAGTTTCAAATTTTAAATTTTGAATTTAAATTAATAATTTAAAATTAAAGATTAAAAATTTATAAAAAGAGTTTTCAAATAAAACAAAAAAAGAAAAGAAAAATTTTTGTAAAAGAACAAATTCAAAAACATATCCAAAAAATAAATCTAAAAAATTTTTAGACATGAAACAATATTAAAAAAAATAATAATATAGTAATAATAATAAATTTAATAAGGATATATATATATTTATACTATAAATCAAAATTTTTAAAAATACAAACATATATATATATATACAAATTTTTAGAAAATTATTAGAGAGAGATTTTTTGAAAAGAGAGAGAGTTTATAATCTTTGCTGACATAACAGTCCCAATGGGGACCTAAGATGGTAACTGGCAGAATTTTCAACTTTTAATGACAAAAAAAAAAAAAAAAAAAAAATATATATGTTGTTATGATATAAATAAGGATTAAAGTACTTCAGTAAGTATTTTCTACAGTCCAAGAAATTTTTGTATCTCCTTATGTATGCACTTCATTAGGTATGGATAACGTTAGTCTAGGAATATTCTAATAACGGTAACTAACACTCCACTTTATTCAATAGGATTATATATAAACATATACACATGTCACGGGTGTCTATGTCATGTTCTTATATTAAGACATTTTTTTTTTTTTTTTTAAAAATTGATTATTATTGTGGTTTTTTAGTTTAATCAAGATTGGATCAGGTGGAACAAGATCTTGAAGAGCACGAAAACATAGTTTTTAAAGATATTTTCATTTTTATGATGTTGATGTTTAAAAAATTTAAATAAGGCCCAGCAAAGAAGAGACGAAAAGAAGACGTAAGAACGCTGTTATTTTTGTATTTCAAAGGTTGAAAATCTTAAATTTATAACAAAATAATATGTTTTTTTTTTCATAAAATTCATTTGAAACAACCTTCTTTCTGTTAACTCACATAACCATGTTATCAAGATTTAATCGTCTTGGAAGTAAGTTATCAGTTTAATCCGAATTGTTGCTGATAACCCTAAATTTAAATAATTGCATGATTATAGTGATTGGGGAAGGATTCTCTTTGACATTCCAAAAAAAGTAATGAAGAAGAATAAGTGTTTACAACGGCCGACTTTTATATATCACAATGAATACAATGATGAGAACAATAGTCCGAATAATGTAAATATAAATTATATCATTTCGGTTTATAATTTAAACTGTTATGAATTGAAATGTTTACATTGTGAAAGTGAATCTGAACATGGTTGTTGTATTTCAAGTTTTGATTTTTTCACCAGAATCTATCTTGCATAATTTATCCATCTTATAAACAGGTGTTCTAATACAAAAATACAATAAATAAAACCATTCATGTGAAATTAATTTTTTTGCAACACGCGTTTTGAAGTCATGAAGAATAATGGCATTGTAAATTTTTGGACAAACATTTTTGTCGAGAAAAAAACATTCGTTTCATTCAATTTTAAAAAACTTGAGACTTGACATTTGAATAAACTGGTTTGTTTGTAAAAAAATTTTGATAAAACCAGAGGTTTTCGGTTTAATAATTTCTTTCTTTTCATGACAATTTAATTTTTTTTAAATTTTTTGACTTTTTCTATACAGCGAAGAATAAATTTTAGAGAAGGATTTTTACTCTTGAGCATGCAATAAGATGACTGGTTTTAAGGTAAATATGAGAATTCATGAGCAAAATAAATTTTTTTTAAAAAAGATTTATTCTTGTGATTAAGACCAAGTTGAAAAACGCGGGGTTTTCTTGAAAAAAAATTCTTGTCTATTAAAAAGAAATTAAATGTTTAATAATTAAAAAAAATTTATTGAATTAAAAAAAATCCATCCTGTTCCAAAATGGGTATACTGTAGTAGTAAATTTTAATTGGTTCTTCGGACGTTAAGTTTGTTCCATTACATAGGTCTTAAATGAAATGATCATTAATGGAATTCCTGGTTTAAGAAATAAAAAGGTCACAAATAATCCGTTTTTTCAATGTATTCAAATACTCAGCATTGAGACGTACATCCAATTTTTATTAAAATGGATAGCATATATATAACAAGTATATTGAATTTCCTTTCAACCAATCAGACATTATCTCGTTTATATCACTACTAGTCTTGAAACCCTCTGGCCATTTGAAACTCTCCCTAGTGTGGTTATATTTATAGTACTTTACCAGAACTGTTTATATAAGAGTATGAAATTATTAATTCTTAAACTAAGAATTGCTTACATTTATATTTATAAACTTTAACCAGTTTTGTTTATTTTTATATATAAAAATGGTAATAACCAGAACATTAGTTTATTTTATTATACATATAATAAAAATAGTTT
>CAHIKZ030002452.1:202500-207500 GCA_903632075.3 Acanthosepion pharaonis
ATTACCTGGATGTATTAAAAAAAAAACAAATTAATTTCCATGCTTGATGATGTCTGTATGAACAGATGACCTTGTAGCAAAAAAAAAAAAAAAAGACCCCATTTGAATTTATTAAAAACATGGGATAACAATATTTATCTATAGGTATTATATAAATGTAATATTTATTTTAAATTTTTTTTCAGTTATGAACATGTATTCTCGCCATTTATATCATTTTTTGAAAAATAAAACTATTTTTTTGCATGAATGATTCAATAAAATATTCCATTAAAACATTTTTTAAATACTTTTTAAATAAATTTGTTTTTTTTTTAAAAACTTGTTAAAATAAAAAATTTATTAAGAAATTTTCATCATTAATTGATTATTATATTATTTGAATTTTTGTTCGGAGTTATTTTACGCTGACGAATTTACTGCTTATAAATAATATTGAAGAACGTATTTCTTTTTTATGAAATGTTAAGGCACGAAATTGTAAATGACGGTTCCGTATAGGATGCAGCTTTGTTTATCTTTAACTATCAGTAAAGTATCATAGATTATTTTCCTATCATTTATTATTAAACAGAACATTTACTGATAATTTTATTGTATCTTTAAAAAGAACGTTAAAAATAAAAATAATATAATTTTTAAATAAATTGATGGATTTTGTCCATTTCTTAATATATAGGAATATATATATATATATTTGTTTTTTTTTGAATATTATAGACAGTCGTGTAATCAGTTTTTGATATTAAGATGAAATTTATCTTTCAAATATTTTTACTTTTTTGTTAATAAAAAATACTTTTGATCTTGATTTGTACTTTTAACAAAGACGAACTTATTGTTTCGATAAAATCATTAAATTCTGTTGTGACAAATTGTTTTGGGGGAAAAACTGTGTATCCCATTTAAAATAAGTCTGTCTTTCTGAATTCCTCCTTGAATTAGACATTTGAAAGGATCAGTATAAAAATAAATAGACATTATGTCTATATTATTCAGTGACATATGTTTGAATGAAGATATACTGCCTAAATGTACATACAACCAACCCCAACTCACCCGTATTGGCGGGAATTAGAGAGCGGAAGAGGCCGCGAATATTTAGATCTCAGCATTTGAAATACTTGTAACCCCTTAAAATTGCTTATAGTCAGCACCTATTTTGATTTTAAAACCCCATATGCCTTAAGGTTTCATCCCAAACATGTTAAGAAACATTTCAGACCCTTTTTAAAACACTTTTTGAACAATAGTATTGGTGACCATAAAATTAGCGTAAATTTTCTTTTCTCTGATTTTCTTTTAACCATTTTTAATTACGCATAGATCGATATAACCATTGAAAATGGATGATAAAATATGTGTAGCAAGACATAAAATATAAAGTTTAAAACATTTTCTGAAAAAACAGAACTGTGACGATGCCCCCAGACAATTAGCAAATAAGCCATTTTTTAAGACCCCCCAGATAAACCCCTACCAAAGAACAACATATGGTTATCTACCAAATTTTTTATTTGCGTTTTTTTTTACAATGAAGAATTATATCTTTCTGCCAATTTTTATAACATAAAATGGACCGTTATATGTTTTAAGGAATTTAAATAACAGGAAAATAATACAAGAATATTTTAAATATGTTTTTTTGTAAAAAATGTAGAAATCGAGAGAATTTATTCGAATTTTTGTAAATAGGTTCTTGACAAAAACACGTGAATATTCAGGGTTTATGTGAAAACAAGTACATATGTTTCTAAAGAAAAATCTTAGGAAAAGTGTGAGTAAAATAATCCTTTGTTACGAATAGGCAATTTCTTCATTTATATATATATATATATATATATATATATAAAAGGAGAGAAAGAAAGATAGATAATAGGATTCTGTTTAAAATGATATTTACGGTAAATGTTGTTAATACTGAAAATAAGACAATTTACATACATATTTATATCTATAAAATGGTATATAAACAGAAACTATATTAAAATTTTGTCTGAAGTCCATTTCAAAATATATATATAAATTAATTAACGAAACTGTTTAATGACCACACAAATATATATATGAAATATATATATATTTTATATATATATATATATTTATATATATAAATATATATATATATACACATCATGACAGGTTTCCTTTTAAATAATATTAGACACATTTGTCTACTTATTCTCGATAGGATTGAGTTTCCGGTAAGATTTTTAGGTACGGTTATTTAAAGACGAAATGAAATCTAAGGTTTAAATGAATTTTTTTATATCAAAAATCTTTCTTGGGACATTTATTTTACTTTTAATTTCAATCTAATAGATTAATTATATTTTAAGCATTTGCAATTAAGTATCCAGAATCATGAAACAAACTAATTTAGAATTAAGTATTTTTTGTTGTTACTAAAAATTATTACTCTTTAAATTAACAATGAAGAAGGCCTGAATGTAAAACTTTTATTAAAAACGTTATGAATATAAAATAAAGATTTCTGAAATTTTATTTGAAAAATGTAAATAATTTAAAAATAGTTACAATGATCATGAAAGAAATATAGAAATTTAAATATAAAATATCACAAAAATGCTTTTTTTTTTAACCTAACAGTAGCTGTGTTATATATATAATATTTGACAAATCTGATATATTTTAATGTTCAAATTTTATTTTATGATATATCTGATATATTTTTATTATTTCAAATGTTTTTTTTTATTTTTATATATGATAATTTAAAAATTATTTCAAATGTTTCATTGAATTTTAGAAATTTTATATATTTAAATATATAAATAGTTGTAACTCAAATTTTCTGATAATGTCGGATATGGTCAACTATATTTACAAAAGTTCATGAAGGATACAATAAAAAAAAATATTTAAATTCTTTATAAAATATTATATATTTTTTATTCCAGGATCATTTTCAAAAACTTATTCAAAATTAGTTTACACTTAATAATATAATCTAAAAGGGAGTAACGATGCCAGAAGGTTTTAAAAGATTTTATTTTCAAATTTTTTTCACTGTTTTTAGACTGTCATTTTGAAAAATTTATTATTTATCCAAAAAATTTTTGGATTGAGACAATAGTTTTCTAATTGATATTTTTTACTCTAAAAAAATGATGATCCTTCTTTTTGTTAATTAAATAATGATCTAGTTTTTATTCTAATTTTTTCTTTTTTATGATTCATTCAAGATTTTCAGTTGATGGTTTTTGACAAAAACAAATTGAAGATGGAGGGATTTATTTTAATTGTTATAAATAGTACTGAAACCCAGAAATTTTTTTTTCGACTCAAAATTGCTCATAAAATTAAGTGGTAGTAACAGATGTTAAAAAAAATATTTTAACTCTGATTTTCTAAAAAATAAATAATAATCTTTTTCATTTGTAACAAAGTCCTCAAGATGTCATTAAACGTCTTATCTGAAAAACCCGGAAAAAAGAATTTCAATTAGTTTAGTGTTATTTTTAGATAAAAAACATTAAATGATGGACATTATGGTGGCATAAGAAAATTTGGAGAATTTTTTGACAACAAAAGGAATAAAATTTAAAAACAAAAAAAAAACTTTTGGTCTTTCCTCTTACATTTCGTCCTCTGAAGGACTTATTTTGCAATGATAAAATTTTGTTTTCGACTAATAAGTTTGGGGCCTTTTTCTTTATTCATATTGCTCTTTAACAGTGGAGGTACCTATTCTAAAATCTTTCATTATATTTCACGTATATAGAAGTTGTTCTTTAGCAAGACAACCTGGTATTGTCAAACCAGGCTTGGTTTGAAATGATTAAAAAAAAAAAAACAGGTTGTTTACACAAAGCTATCGCGTAAGTCATCTCCGGCATTCACCGGTCTGGGAGGGGAAGAGATGGTTTTTCCATTGTTTGCTGTTTGGTCAACGGACATTTCCGAAAATTAGTGGCTTTAAAATATTTTCACTCTTTATCGTAAGGGCCCTCATATTTTTTATTTACATTGTATTAATTTATAATTTTTCTTTTTTTTGTAAAACTTTTTTAAAAAAAAATCTATTCTGTATATATTATATTTTATGTAAATAATATATATAAGATGATAATTATTTTAAAAAAAATTTTTTACGATATTGAAATATCTTTCAATTTCAAACCATTTTTAATTAAATTATCTTAAAGGAATAAAGTACCTTTTATCTTACTGTTAAATACGAATTTAAATGATTAGGTTTGATGTTTTTAACTTCAAATATCATCAAATATTTTTCAAAATACTAATTTCAATAAACAAATATTGAAATAAAAAAATTAACTTTAAATTTAAATTTAATAATTTAATACTTGAAATTCAGTAAAAATTATTAGTCGATGATTCATTTTTAAAATATTGCTAATTAAAATACTTAAAGTATTGCTTGTTACTATTTTTACTTGTACTTTTTCGGTGAAATAGTCCTGAGCCAAATGTCCGGCCAAGGGATTTAATCTTTCCCTAAGTTTTGAAGTGAGTATGTCCCTGAAACAGGACTATAAGCGATCATGACCCTCCACATCCTCATGTTTCTTGTAGCTCTTAATAACTTTTGTCTTTTTCTGTCATTTCTCCCAAACCCTGTTCTACCATCCATTTTCTCAAGCCCATCAAGTATGTTACGCGCTGCTTTCTTCTGTTCCTCTTTCCTTCTGTCTGTCCCGTGAGTATCAGATTTTCCAAGCCCTCTTTTCTCATTACGTGCCCCAGAAATTTCAACTGCCTCTTCCTGATGTTTAAGTATAAGTTCCCTTTTTGCTTCTATTCTCTCCAAAACCCCGTCGTTGCTCACATGTCCAAACCATTGTATCCTCAGCATCTTTCTGTAGAACCACATTTCGGTTGCTTCAAGTCTCTTTTTCATCTTTGAGGAGATTGTCCGGAATTCGGTGCCATACAGGAGGACAGATATCACGTAATAGTTCAGTACTCTATTCTTGGTTTCCAACAATATATATATATATATATATATATATATA